>CM049814.1:18394297-18615477 GCA_027422405.1 Ptychobarbus kaznakovi
CGGGAGGAGCACGTCAGATACTCAGGCTATTTAGCACAGGTGGTTACACCATTAGGTAAATCAATCCTGGGAATAAATAAGCTGTCTTACCTCCATCTAGTCGCCGGTTTAATCAGCATTCCTCCACACCCCTTCTCCCAATATCACTAGAATTCTAATCACACGGGGGGGGGTTCATGGGTTCGGGCCATTCCCGGTTGGAGCCTCCCAAGGACAGCACGCCTACAACGTATTACATACACGCCAAAATACGCATTACGTTATCGTGCTAGTAGATGTAAGTGTTAATCGTTAAAGCATTTTTAGCATCGATTAGGCTAGGTATCTATAGCCATCGAAGCAGTATATAATGTTACATAGAAAACGTCTTAGTCCTTAAAAAATAGGAATGTCACCTCGCACAAAGGTTAACTTGACTTAAACTGTACACAAGCATGTATCACTACAAGTTAGCCGATTGTGTATGTTTGTTTACCTGTCGGAGCCCCAGTCATAGTGCCACTATCTTCATCAGTAATGGAGGAGGACTCTTGTGGTGGGCATGTTGTAGAAGGCCCTGTGCCAGGAAAATGCTGAGTGGATGATGACTGCACCAGTTCGGTCCTCTTGCAATCGAATACGGGGCAACTTTCTGCTCTTATGTTTATTCCGTGCACGGCCAAGTGCTTCATCATATTTGACATGTTGCCCGTCTTGGCAGCAATTATCTTATTGCAAATATTGCATCGCATGCTATTGTCGTTGACCTTGGCGAAATATAGCCACACTTTTGATAGCTTAAACATCTTTTAAATCTATGCTATGGGGCTTGGGATGCTAAGTTACACTACAGCCTCACTTGTGAGATGCGTATCTGGGCGAGTGGGCGTAACCGGCGTAAACTATTGATTTTCCCTTATGCCTTGCCACAGCCAATCACCAGCATTTGATTTGGGCACGTCAAGCATGCTGCACATTTACTGGCTCACTGACGTTGACAAATTAAACACTTAGGTTTCGAAATTTGGTACCGAACAAAAATAAATGTTTTGATACTCGTTACTACCGAGGCAATTCGGTCGGTGCTTAAAAGGTATCGAACTCGATACCCCGCCCTGTATACAGTATATGACATTCTGAAAATATAATTATATTTGTCTTAAGACATACTCCCTATCCACAGGCCCTACTGTTCTCATATCATATATATCTGTGATGTTCTACAAAACATCAAACATTTAAACACTTTATTCTTACTGCTGAAAATGAGATCATTTACTGTGTAATTAGTTTTCTCTGGTTCATCACCAGTGTAAGTTTTGAATACTTATGCATCACTCTTGCCAACGTAGTTCATAGTTAAACAATAAATAAATAAAACAATATTGACTTTATCTAGTGGTAATTTTGGGAAAAACAGTAGGGGGGGTGTTTTCCCCCACTCTACCCTACATTTAATTTGTTCAAAATAATTTACAATGCTGCAGGAATATTTAAGTTCATGTTCTTGTTATTTGCTAAAATTTTATTGACTAATATGCAAATCTTTCTCATCGTCACCACAAGGATAAGACAGCCATGCAACCTATGAATATGTATATGGTTCCCAATCCAGGAATACCAGGATGTTCACCGGGATTAGAATACCTGACACAGGTTAGTTATCATTTCATTTAATAATATATATATATATATATATATATATATATATATGTGTATGTGTATGTGTGTTGATTAATACATTTTCATAGTTTTTTTCTATCATTCATTTGATTTAATAACGAGAGATTTGTGGACACATAAATGTTTTTAGATTTGTGTAGTTAAATTAAGGTTAATGTAATATTAATACATTAATATTAATACATTAATATAATATTTTTTGCATACTGTGTTCCTGTGGCTCAGTGGTTAGAGCATTGCATTAGCAGCGCAAAGGTTGTGGGTTCGATTCCCAGGGAACACATGTACTGACAAAAAAATGTATAACCTGAATGCACTGTAAGTCGCTTTGGATAAAGGCATCTGCTAAATGCATAAATGTAAATGTAATACATAATGGGGTAATATATGGGTTTATTATTCAGTACTTCCATGATTTAGATATATATTGCAGACGTCTTTGCTTTTCATTAAAACATAGGCTGATTAAATGAAACAATTTAGAATATAATATTTGATTTAATGTTATCTGCTGTAAAGACACTTTAAATATCAATAAATATAAAAAATAATTATATCAAAAGTCATTTATGAATTCTGTACATTTAAGGGGGAATCTTGCCCCAGGTTGCGGCATGTATTCATTTATTTATTTATTTTCCTTTAGGTAGATCAACTTCTTATCAAACAGAAAGTTGAGCTTATTGAAGGTATGTATAACAGTTTTTTACAGGCAGACCTATTTTTGCCCTAATACTAAATGCAGTGGGGGAAACAAATATTTGATCCCCTGCTGATTTTGTACGTTTGCATACCTACAAATAAATTATCAGTCTATAATTTTAATGGTAGGTTTATTTGAACAGTGAGAGACAAAATAACACAAACATCCAGAAAAACACATTTAAAAAAAGTTTTAAATTGATTTGCATTTTAATGAGTGAAATACATATTTGATCCCCTATCAATCAGCAAGAATTTCTGGATCCCAGGTGTCTTTTATACAGGTAACAAGCTGAGATTAGGAGCACTCTCTTAAAGGGATAAAAACATCTGTCCACAGAAGCAATCGATCAATCAGATTCCAAACTCTCCACCATGGCCAAGACCAAAGACCTGTCCAAGGATGTCAGGTACAAGATTTTAGACCTACACAAGCCTGGAATGAGCTACAAGACCATCGTCAAGCAGCTTGGTGAGAAGGTGACAACAGTTGGTGTTATGCGCAAATGGAAGAAACACAAAATATCTGTCAATCTCCCTCGGTCTGGGGCTCCTTGTAAGATCTCACCTCGTGGAGTTTCAATGATCATGAGAACGGTGAGGAATCAGCCCAGAACTACACATCTTGTCAATGATCTCAAGTCAGCTGGGACCATATTCACCAATAAAACAATTGGTAACACACTACGCCATGAAGGACTGAAATCCTGCAGCACCCACAAGGTCCCCCTACTCAAGAAAGCACATATACAGGCCTGTCTGAAGTTTGCCAATGATTCAGAGGAGAACTGGGTGAAAGTGTTGTGGTCAGATGAGACCAAAATCCAGCTTTTTGGCATCAACTCAACTCACTGTTTGGAGGAGGAGGAATGCTGCCTATGACCCCAAGAACACCATCCCCACCTTCAAACATGGAGGTGGAAACATTATGCTTTGGGGCTGTTTTTCTGCTAAGGGGACAGAACAACTGCACCGCATCAAAGGGACGATGGACGGGGCCATGTAGCGTCAGGGCCAGGGCATTGAAAATGGGTCGTGGATGGGTATTCCAGCATGAAAATGACCCAAAAACACACGGCCAAGGCAACAAAGGAGTGGCTCAAAAAGAAACACATTAAAGGGATAGTTCACCCAAAAATGAAAATTGTGTCATCATTTACTCACCCTCAAGTAGTTCCAAACCTGTATGTATTTATTTGTTCTGCCAAACACAAAGGAAAATATTTTGAAGAAAGTTTGTAACCAGACTGTTTTGGGGGCACATTGACTTCCATAGTAGGAAAAAAAAAATCCTATGGACGTTAATGGTGCCCCAGAACTGCTCTGTTTCCCACATTCTTCAGAATATCTTCCTCTGTGTTCAGCAGAACAAATACATGCATACAGGTTTGGAACTACTTGAGGGTGAGTAAATGATGACATAATTTTCATTTTTGTGTGAACTATCCCTTTAAGGTCCTGGAGTGGCCTAGCCAGTCTCCAGACCTTAATACCATAGACATTCTTTGGAGGGAGCTGAAGGTTCGAGTTGGCAAACTTCAGCCTCAAAACCTTAATGACTTGGAGAGGATCTGCAAAGAGGAGTGGGACAAAATCCCTCCTGAGATGTGTGCAAACCTGGTGGCCAAGAAACATCTGACCTCTGTGATTCACAACAAGGGTTTTGCCACCAAGTACTAAGTCATGTTTTGCGAAGGGGTCAAATACTTATTTCACTCATTAATATGCAAATCAATGTATAACTTTTTAGAAATTTTCTGGATTTTTGTTGTTGTTATTCTCTCTCATTGTTCAAATAAACCTACCATTAAAATTATAGACTGACAATGTTTTTTGTCAGTGAGAAAATTTACAAAATCAGCAGAGGATCAAATAATTTTTCTCCCCACTGTATGTAGTATGTAATGAATAAGACTTGTATGGTTTATGCAGCTTTGGCAGGCTTCGAGAGCAACAATAAATATGAGATTCGTAACTCCTTGGGTCAGAACGTGTTTTACGCGGTGGAGGAGAACGACTGTCTCACCCGTCAGTGCTGCGGCCCGCTACGATCCTTCACCATCCGTGTCCTGGATAACTTCGGACAGGAGATCATCACAGTCAGCCGTCCTCTGAAATGCATGTCCTGCTGCTTCCCATGTTGTCTGCAAGAGGTGATCTGCCTGGATGCCAAAAACAGCTCTGAAAAGCCAATTTAGTTCTGATAATTGCCAGTCGCTTTGATATAGACCACAGAGAAAATATTAGAATATGTATGATTAATGGAGCAGTTTTGTTTATTCCTTCTTTTTACCCTCTTCTCTTTGGTTATTTCTCCTGTCTCAGTTGGAGATCCAGTCTCCTCCAGGGAACACCGTGGGATATGTTCTACAGCAGTGGCACCCTTTCTTCCCCAAGTTCACGATACAGAATGAGCACCGAGAGCCGGTTCTCAAGCTCAAGGGGCCGTTCTGTGGCTGGAGCTGCCTGCCAGACGTGGACTTCGAGGTATAACAACTCAAGCACCGTGTGATCAAACGGTCACAGACAACAACAATTGCTAACTCTCACTGAAAATGAATGGCTTTGTTGCTGTATCACACAGCCCTTAATTCCCTTGAAAGCTTTGTTTAGGCTGGTGAGTTGAGACTGATGTTTTACCAAAAACAAAACTAATTATACTTCACATAAAGCCTATTTTTATAGTCTATTTTTAGTATTATTTTCAAGTAGGCACATGGTCTTCTCAAATTTTATTTACTGTAATGTGAAAAATAGCAATGCTTTACAATGTATTCATACATCATTATACTATATGTTGTATCATTAACTTGTGCTTTTTAAGGAGTTTTTTTCCCCTCATAAACTCATGATTGCAAGATATAAACTCACAGTAAAAATAAATAAATAAAATAATAATAATAAACAATAAGCAAACAAACAACCCTACACTCAGTTTGTTTATTACAATTCCAAGTTAATATTGCACAATTTTGCCCTCTGAATTATGAATTTATATCTCGCAATTCTGTTTCTCTTTTTTGCCACATAATTAAAATGAAAAAGGTAATTCCAGCCTTTTAACTCACAATTATGTATTTTTCTCGCAATCTAAAAAAAGAAAAAAAGACAGAATTGTGAGATATAAACTCAGAATTGGAAGAAAAAAGTGATAATTTTTTCTTCTCTTTATTCAAAAGAATTCAATTCTGTTTGCAATTCTACCACATAATTTGTTTTTATCTCACATGTCTGACTTTTGTTTTGCATTTACAAAAAAAAAAACTGAATTGTGAGACATAAAGTTGTAATTACCATTTTATTTGATATTTTTCTTAATTTCCTTTCTTGTGACAGTTGTTACAACATATGGGGGAATGTGCTTAATTGTCAGGAACATACTACATATATTACATAAATTAATAATAATTATAACAGTTGGTTATACGATTCATCCATAGACAACTGTGATTCTTTGTGTTGTACCACTGAAGCATATTTATGTAGAATATGTCAGTATGTAAAATACATTAAATTAGATAACTTCAGATTGCGTTCTGTTCACTACTGCTCTTTCTATACATTCCCACTAGGGGAACTGTTGTTCAGCGGATGCAATATTTAACGTGGATTTGCATTGACTTAAGCCGGCTCACACTTTAGGATTGTCCAGTTGATTAATATTGTGAAGACATGTCACACTTTGGGATTCAGTTGTCATTTAATGTCAGACTGTACAAATTAAAAAACGGGTGCGCGCAATCTATTTATCTACCCATACACATCCAGTGACTGCGAACTCGTATTTAAGAAGAATAGTGTATGCTGCTCTACACACCCACATGAAAACAGCTGCAAGTGTTTATATAGAAAAGAAGTTTATAGCTAATAATATCTAGCATTATTCTGCTCATAGCTTGTCTTTGACACGGACATTCACTGCAGGACGGGGGTAGAACTGTTGACCAAATCTTCTGACACTCAGAATTTCGTCGGAGGTGAAATTTGATGCAGTCATCGTATTTCACAGTATAATAAAGAATCTTTTATGGATTTTCTAAATTTGTCTCAGACGACCAAATCGTGGCCAAAATCGCACAGTGTGAGCCGGGCTTTATTAGTTTCCCACAGTTTCGATATTTTTAAATGCTGTTTACTACTTCTCATGTCCCCTTGAAGATTCAGACCATGGACGAGGTCAGCATTGGAAAGATCAGCAAACAGTGGACAGGGCTTCTCCGGGAGGTATTCACGGATTCAGACAACTTTGGGATCCAGTTCCCCATGGATCTTGATGTGAGAATGAAGGCAGTGATGATCGGAGTCTGCTTTCTCATTGTGAGTATGAGTGTACAGAGAATATTGTTTGATAGTATGGCTTATGAATGACATATTTGATTTTTTTCAGGACTTCATGTTTTTTGAGACGAATAACTAGTTGCTACGCAGACCGCGTTGTAACGTCCAGCTCTGTGGAAATGAGTGAAAAGATATGTTTACTCTTGCACATCATACATCTGTGAAATCCAATGGAATGCATATGAATAGCAGAACTGTGGTGTTAGAGACTGTCAAGTAGCTTCAGGTGTGTGTTCAACTGGTTATACTGATTAAAGTGTATTGTTTTATTTGTATTATTAAATTTTTTAATCTATACATAACAGATTAATATCAATAATTAATGCCATGAATTGCATTTAAAGGAATAGCTCACCCCAAAATAATGATATTTAAATAAATGAACGGATAATCAATCTGCCATTGTTTATTCCTAAGTCATATGACATTTTCCATCTTCCATCGTCTAACGTGATAGGAGCAATTTAAAAAGCATGTTTAAAGTAAATTGACATGAGCCCCAAAAAACACCAAAACATAAGCCATATGACAGATTTGCATGAAGAGACTTATAATAGTGAACTATTCCTTTAAGAGCTATCTGTATGACTATGCATATTAAATTTTGCAGTAATACCTGCACTGAATGACCAATATACACCTTTACAACGTTTATATTTTGTGAAATATTAATTTTCAGCACTTTTCATTTTAATCAATAATTACCATATATATATATATATATATATATATATATATTATATTATTTTTTTGCATGCTGTAGTTGTTGCAAACAGCCAAAATGTTGGTCAAAGTGGTTTAACAAATTAAAATCTAGTGATTTGTTATTTATTGTGTGATTTACTTAGCTTATATATTGTTCATTTGTTTGATTTGTAGTGTTGACAAAAAACGTGTTTTTTTTTTTAAGAATTTGTGAGCTTTATTAGTTTATATTTTGTAGTACTCAGTGTCTCCAGAAGAGGGCAATGTTGATCTTAAAGTACACGCAAAATCTTTAACGTTTAAGTGTTGTTCATATTTTTATGACTTGGATTTGCAATTTAAACATATCTACTGTATGTAACACTTGATGAATGCCTGTTATAGTTGATGTCTGACTAACACAGAATGTATTTTTAGCAGGGCACCGTTCGTGTTTTAATATTTATTTTGACATATTTCTAATTGCAGTGTTATATTATCTAGTGCAAAACAATTTTATAAACATGTTTGTCTAATCATTGTTTAGGCAGTGTACTGTTATTTGAGCCCTTTTAGTTATAATTCAACATGTTTTGATTGAATTTGTCTTTAAACCAAAAAGAAACAGAAACCACACAATCGTGTCTTGAACTAAAACAGTATTTGTTGGGAAGAAAAAAAAACTGGATATTTGGTGGAAACTGAACTTTTCTCCTCAAGCTACAGTCAACAAGTTGGCAATAATGCCTCGTAATGAGCTGAGTTATGAATGCTGATGAAAGAGAACATGACTTTACGTCATACAAAAGCTGAGTATAGGTTTGAGTAGAATTTATATGTATTACCATTTAGCAGTGTGTTCAGTCAAGCATGCCATCAATGCAGCCCGAGCTTTGATCTGACCTCGGCTTGTGAAGAAATTAACATTTTAAAACGGTATTAGCGTGATGGAAACACGAGGGCTACTGAACTCTGATCTGGAATGCAATAAAGAGAATCTTACTGCTTATTTTTTAATATAATTATATTGTGTTGCAAACTAGAAAGACTATAACAGCATCCACTATTTCTGGAAACTATTCGAACGAACAGTTCAGCCCAAAATGGAACATTGAGCATCATTTACTCCCCTCATAGTTTTCTAAATCGATTATTTATTTAATGGAACATAAAAAAAATATTGAGCTATACTCAATGAAAGTACGAAAAGCACTATTCTTTGCATTTTTGCTCAACAGCTGGCTTTCACTGAATGGAGAAGAGCAGCGTAGATATTGTCATAAATATCTCCTGTTTGTGTGACTGAGGGTAAATGATGACAGCACTGCAGACGGGTAGTTTTACTGTAATGTTCTATTACGACGTTATCTGTACTGTTTGTATGTACCAAATGATATTTTATAGTCCATTACACTTCCATGTATATTTAATCACCCATATCTATGGGACACTGGGAGTTTATATTCATTTGCAAGAACTCAGGGAGCAAAATGGATTTTAGACTTGATGAAGTAATATCGTCTCTTTTGAAAATACTTTTGGAGGATCAAATAGCAGTCTTGTTATTCAAAGGAATAATTTTTAAGTCAATCAGATCAACTTGCTTTTATGGTTTCCTCAAAATAACGAGATTGGACAGAGCCAAACCGGTCGGCCAAGCAGGATGCTGACGTGAAGGTTTCCTCTCGGATGCTCCTGTGAAATATGGGTGAAGCTTGGTCCGTGTGCACTATATTCAGTTACGAGATTTCGAAAGAAAAAGAAAAAAGTCTTTAAAATGGATTATAATTGCTCAGGTAGCATTACAGGCCAGTGTTGCAATGCTTTACCCCAAGCCGCTATGAGGAACCTAAAATCTGATGACAGATTGAAGCAACCCTGCGTTTTTTCTGTAAACAGTATTTATTTCTGGCTAAAGGAGATGTCCAAAGAATATACTAAAAACGGTCAAGACCAGTATGTAATCATGTGCAATGACCCAGATTTTACGATTCAAACATTTGTCTTTATAATTGAATCATACGCTTTGAGAGCCATATTGTGCTTTTTTGAAGGAAGACTCATGGTTTCCTTTCAAAATTGTATATTTTTGGACAAGAACTTATGTATACATACTCCTGAAGCTGTACCGGATTCTCCTGTGATGGGAGAATGGTCTAAATAAAGCGTTAATCACGGAACATGTCAAACCTTAAGAGCGGGGTTGGGTTGAAACCGCTAACTGTTTAGTTAATCTGATATCGGTGTGAGAAGAACATCTCTGGCTTGTGTCTCCTCTCGTGTGTTATGACAGTGAAAGAAAATAGTCCCTGGAAGTCTCATCTAAAACCTAGCGAAAGATTTTCTGTTGGTTCTGGAACAATCTTACCCAATCCCTAACCACTGTATAAACCCTAAATCAAAGTAAATTGGTTGATGAGAATGTTGCTTAGGCCTCAAAGAAAAGTCTTTCGCAGTCTTTAAAGTCTGGTTTTAAGGAATATCCTTCCAATACCAAAAAGGATGTTTAACCAGGAACGTGTCCTACTAACTAAATATTGGTAACCCACCCAAGACAATATATTTACATAAGATACCACAACTGTTACTGTCAGGAGTAATTGTACTTTATTACAATTCCAAGGAAAAAGATACAGTATACTCCTTAAAACGATGTTTGTATTTTTTTTTTTACTTTTGATTTAACATATGAATTATAACATATAGCTCCATCATGACAGCTCTCATCGGGATTGGCATGGTAATGTACATGACAATGTTTATGTGTTTGGTCTTGGCAGAATAAATCTGACCTCGGCTTGTGAAGAAATTAACATTTTAAAATGGTGTTAGCGTGATGAAAACACATGAACTCTGAGCTGGAATGCAATAAAGATAATTATTTATCTGAGGATTCAGTTCTCATGGGATCTGATATTCAGATATCCTACAGGATAATGTCAAGCACATCAAAGCAAATACTATGCATATTCATATAACATATATATGAAATAACCCCATACAAGGCTGCAAAAAAATAATGGAGTAAGGAGCCATTGGCTCCTACAAGAAAAAATGAAACAAAATAGGCGCCAAATAATTTGTATAGGTGCCACATAATAAAGTGCTTTATTCATTTTATTATTATATTTTTTTATATATATTTTCAATCATACTGTCATGCGTATATGTCTCATCTTTTCTTGACTTTATCATAATTTGAATCATCTTGTAGATGACCTGGGAACTAAGGTCCACTTAGGGTATATATATATATATTATTATTTTATCTTTAAATTAAGACATTTTGACTCTCCTAGCTAATAATTTATACCAAAACGCCGCTACACAAGAGTGGGATCAATTCACATTACCTCAGCTTCAGATTGGGTGTACTTTGATTTATTGGCTATGCATTTTAAATGTTTGATTTAATACTAAAACAGACAATCGTCTTGTTAAAATGTCTTGGAAATGCTTTAGCATGACTGAAAGTGTACCAGCTATTTGTTATTTATTTATTTATTTTTTTGTGAAGCTGGACTAACAGACATAGATAGTACCTTGACTTCATTAAACATGTCAATCGGGTTACAAATGGCCTTACCCTTGTGAGCATGTTCTGAAAGACAGACTGGCAAGAAAATCCTTCAAACATTTGATTGCACGTTGTGTCATGTTTATTTGGAAAGACTGATGAAAACTAGATCGACTATGAAAAAATCCACTGCAGCCCAGTTATAACCTCCTCAGTGAAAGAGAACATTCCCTGGAAGTGTTACATTCAACACTCTATTATGACCATTTGTGGCTTTTTTACATTCAGGCAAACTGGTAAGGAAGTCGTTTGAATGTCTATGATCTCATTTGTATGTTTTCTTATACACTCTGCTCACACCCCACTAGTGGTTAGGTTTATAAGTGTAGTTAATTAATATTACTCAGTATTTTAATGTATAATTACACTGTAACAAGGACACCTTAAAATAAAGTGTAACCTTATGTTTTTTATATAAAAATCAGCCATTGTACAAATAAAATCGTACAACATCCTTTGAAACCCATGTTACATTTTCTCATGAGATTAGATTGGTCATAGATTGTATATAACGCACTGTATATGTACTCTAATCCAGTACCTCCTGAAGAAACTTTCCGGTTTGATTCTAGAGCAACTTTTCTGCCAAAACAACAGTTCCAGCCCCTTTCCAAACCCCAATCACTATGCTTAAAATCAGTGGGAAATAGGTTAATAAGAATGTTGTAAAAATCTGGTTAATATGAGCGCTGTTCTATGACCAACAAGCATACTGATCCAGCAATATGTCTCATTTGACAGAATCATGCTGCTCAAGGCAATATATTTAAGCAATCAAGAACATCATAGTTCACATTAGATCTATGAATGATAGTATTCGTCCTTCAGATTAATGCAGCCTAACACATCTATCACTTCTCTAAGTAAATTAATTCCACAATAGTCTAACCGCAGAGTTTATAGGCTATATAGTACCATGGCTTCATCCAGTATGTATACATATACATGTCAATCAGGCTACTATGTGCTTCACTTGTGTGTGCATGCTCTGAAAGACAGACTGGCATGCAAATCCTTCAAACATTTGAGTACATGTTATGTCAAGTTTATCTGGACAGACAGATGAAACTATAGCTTAACTACACAAAAATCACAGCAGCTCAAACATAACTGCATTTAAACCTCCTCATTGAAAGAGAACATTCCCTGGAAGTGTCAAAGCCAACATACTATCATGGCCATTCATAACTATTTAACTTTTTGGCAAATTTGTGGTGAATTCATATTAATTTCTATGATCTCATTTGTATGTTTTCATAAGATCTGCCTGCTGAGGGTTGGTTTAGGTGGGTTGACCGCATGTCCTCTTTTTCCTGGATATGCTCTGGCCGGTATTTCCAAGTTGCCTAAAATGTCTTAGTTTTGGCTTTGCTGAAACTACTTTTCAGCCATTACCTTCAACAAGTATGAAAGCAATAGGAAAACAAAGTCAAAACTTGGGCATTTTAGACAATTTAGAAATCCTGGCCAGGATATGTCTGGGAAATTGACAGTATATGCCACCCATGGCAATATATTTGACCAAGAACATCGTAGTCTGGATTCGACTGCACTCTGTAATAAATAAATAAATACATATAAAAAAATAATAATAACATTTCCAAATGTCTGAGTCTGAGTCCAAATCTGAGTCCAATTACCTTATTTATAATAGTATCATCCTTCAAATTAATACAACTTAACACATCCATTACTTTTCTCATTACATTAATTCCACGATAGACTAACAAACCTAAATAGTAGGCTTCACCCAACATGTATACAATTGGCCTCAACATTGTGAGCATGGTCTGAAAGACAGACAAAATTGCAAATCCTTCAGACATTTGATTACACATTGTGTCATGTCTATTTAGAAAGACTTGACTATGCAAAAAAATCTGTTTGGACAGATAGATAACCCTATATCTTGACTACACAAAAACCCACTGCAATCCAGTCATAACCTCCTCAGTGAAAGAGAACATTCCCTGAAAGTGTCAAATCCAACACTATCACAGGGAAAGGCAACGTCGGTCCTGGAGTGCCGATGTCCTG
The DNA here is from genome assembly GCA_027422405.1 of Ptychobarbus kaznakovi. Lineage (NCBI taxonomy): Eukaryota > Metazoa > Chordata > Actinopteri > Cypriniformes > Cyprinidae > Ptychobarbus > Ptychobarbus kaznakovi. The sequence continues at coordinate 18,407,298 of CM049814.1, forward strand.
CAGAGTTTAGCTCCAACCTTGAAAAAACCTCACCAGCCCTAGTAATTGTGAATACCTTGATTAGCTTGTTCAGGTGTGTTTGATTAGGGTTGGAGCTAAACTCTGCAGGACAGCGGCACTCCAGGACCGACATTGCCTATCCCTGCTCTATCATGAACAATCATAACTATTTTACATTTTGGCAAATTGGTGGTTAATTTGTAAAAATGTCTATGATTTCTTCTGCTCATGCCCCACTGAGGGTTAGGTTAAGGAGTGGGGTTAGGTTAGGAGCTTCATGCTTGTTTATTAAAAAAATCATACATTTTTGTACAAATCAAACTGTACAACATCCTTCAAAATCACAGATTTGTAAAAACTCATGAGTTTTCTCATGAGATTAGGTTGGTCAGAGCTTATATATCCAAGTACTCTAAAATCCTACTGGAGAAACATGTTGTGTTGGTTCTAGAACAGCTTGTATCCCAAAACAACAGTCCCAACTCAAACCTTCTCAAACCCCTATGCTTAAAATTAGTGGGAAGTAGATTGAAAGAATGTTAAAAAATACACTGGATTTTGGCTTTGTTTTCACATTGATGTGCTCTCTGCAGTCCTCATACATTATAGTTAGGTGTATTTCCATTGCTTTGACCTTTTTATGTAGATCCCACCTTCTTGCAAGCCATGATTGGACAAGTATGTACAATACCTGCATGCTATTAATCACACTAGTTTTCAGGAATTACCTTAGGCAAGTATGAAAACAGTAGGAAAACAAAGCCAAAACTCAGACATTTTAGGCAATTTCGGCAACTTTCTCATGAGACTGGGTTGGTCGGCGGATATACAGTATATCCCTGTAATCTAATCCAAAACCTCATGGATAAACATGTTTTTTTTTTTCTAGAACAACTTTTATGCCAAAACAACCCTTTTTCAAACTCTAACCACTATCCTTAAAATAAGTGGGAAATAGTTTGATAAAAAATCTTGTTAGGTCCCCAATCCTTGGAAAATCTTGTTTATAATAATGCTGTTCCAAAACCAACAATGATGCTGATCCAGCAACATGTCCCGTTTCACAGTAAGCCACCAGAGTAATATGCTTAAATTACTAAGTCTACATTATTTCTGTGATACAGTGAATGATAGTATCATCCTTCAAAAAATAATATAACCTAACACATCCATCACTTTTCTCATTAAATGAATTCCATGATAGACAACACTAGCCGATACTAAAATACCAGAACACCCCTACACAAGAACGAGAGATTCACATAGCCTCAGCTCCAGACACACTGTGTACTTTACCTTGATTTATAAGGCTCAGCTGAAGCACACATATCAGAAATGATGGCAGTGTGAGTTTTCTTACTTAAGTGCAATTTGTTTCAAACACCAGGCTAACTGATGGTTGTGTAAAGGGAATGTTTGGGAATGGACTTGCAAACAAATTAATTATGTCATTGCTTACATATTCAAACTACAATGAGCCATAGAAACAACATACTGTATGGAATTTCCTGTATCTGTGTGTGAAGACCACACAGAGGTCCTACAAACATCTGTGCAAACAAAGCTTGGAGATAGTCTCCAGTGGGATGGGACATTGAGAACTGGCTCGAGATGCAGTTAAGCTGAATGAAAACTGCAATAATTAGTCATCCACTCCAGCTGGGTCATTGTTCAGAGTTAGCGAATGCCACGGCAGGACTCTCATCTTGGGTCTCGTCCACATGTGATGTGCTCCCCTGAGATTTTCTCAGATATACATGGAACCGACCATACAATTACTGCTTATAATGCACATTCCTCGAAAGGCTTGTCCTCTCTTTTTCCTCCTGGAAATGGTGATGGTCAGGGTGTATAAATATATCCGAGCATCTTATTTCAGACTGGCCTCTCTAATGATCACTTTTGGTATTACTCTAATGAGAGACTGCTCATGAAGCTCGCCCTGTATAATTAAACTTAAAATGAAGAAGTCTCCCAAGAGGACAACTAAAGTCGTCCAGTGGAGCCCCTCCTTGGACCCACCAAGTTTTCATGCCTTTATAACCATCTCTTTGGTCAAACGTATGGTGCCATTGTGTGACCATGTCTCGTACTATCACTGAAATGTAATTTTGTTTTCCAAATCCATATTACTTTCTTTATTCAGTGGAAGACAAAAGCGGACGTTTAGCATGTATATACATATTTAAGGTAAAACTTTTCATTTGACATTATAAAGTGCACTGCTTTAAAAATGTGTTTAGAAACAGTCATGCAAGTGTACACTAAGCCTTTTATTTAACTGATATACTATTATCTGTAATTACAGTTTTTATAAAAAAGAAAATAGATTTTAAGGACACTACAAGTGCACATTCAATACAATTAAGCACACTTATTTTTCACAAGGATAGTCTTAATGCAAATTAAGTTTCCTCCATGTGCGGCCAATAGACTCCATGTATTCCACCCTATATTCTCTCTTTCCGAAATGTCCATGACCAACACTGCTATCTCCCTGTCTTCAGAGTTGCAAATGGCGCCACTGCGGATGCATAGATTGCCTCCTTTCCACCATATGAATGATGGGTTGTTGAGGATGCTTATAAAGCAAGATGACAAATGTGTTTTCCTGGAGGTAAAGTTCTTGTCATGATTTTGGCTGAAATGCGGTTTTCCCGTCTTAACTTCACTCAAACCAGTGCACAGATGTGGAAATGAGGTGGTCAGACTGAAAGTGGCTGGTCTATCAGAGGCACTGGTCTTCTGTCATTGCCAGTTTGTAATTAACACAAAGTGGCACGATCAAAGGCAAGCATTTGAAACAAAAAAGCTATTATTGGAAGTCATTATAGCAAGGGATTCATCAGGTCCATGAGATCATGTCGTCGTGGATGGGTGACTCATCATCGTAATTGAGAAACCATTCGCCAGGCCTGCAACTAAGACATGTGTATGTATTTTTGGTTTGCTCCATTCACATGGGGGAAAAAAAAAATAAGTGGGCTAAAGCTTTTAGATTCTATTACTGTGTGATTCAAGACAAAGGTTCCAAGGGGCTGTTAAAATGTTCAGTCCTGATTCATTTATTGGTTGTACCACCCACTGGCTGACTCTGTCGACCACATTAAAATTCACCATACTTGACATTTCCGTAGAAAGGAAATATAGATGGAGATTCATGACTGCCTTCATTGCCTGCAGACTTTGACATCTCTTCAAAATAATGTATTTGCCTTTCAAGGAAATTACGACAAGAAACATTTAAAATGTATTTTATTCCTCCTATTTGGGGGATCATGTACCTCACCAGATATCAGCAGGAATAGAAACCATAATTTTTGTCAGTATTATTAGTGGGGGAGAGTGTGGAAAGTAACGTGGGACGAAAGTAACAAAGCAATTTTCTCAGAAACCTGACTACATTTGCTTTCCAAACTATGACAGCACATACAGCACACAACCCTTGATGGAGCTGAGAAATATCACATGATTTCGTCATTGTTTCCCGCGGTTAGGTCCGGAAAGCAGTTTCGAGTACAATAAGAAAATTATGGAAGCTGTAATTTTTTCATATTAGTTGTGTTGTGTTTCTCGTTTCATGTGCCACAGTAATGATCAATCTACTGGTTATTGAGTGCTGTAACACATCCTGAAGTTTGCCTTTTCAAAGTTTTTCAGTATAAAAGTAAATCTGGTTTAAATGTCAGGAATTCCTGTCGGGACGGAAGTAACACAAGAACAAATGATTATTTTGTCCCACTGCATGCTAATGTGGTGAGTTTCTGTGTCTTGCATCATTTACTAAAACATATCATATTATGCCAAAAGAACATGCCAAGAGTGAGGGTCAGAGAGACAGACAGAGGTCTGATACAGCCAGATGTTCATGAGAGGGCGTTTCTGGACATAGGCCTATCTGTCAGGAACATCCGTCTCAGGGCTGTTGCTACATCGCATTTAACTTAGTCATATTTAGGTTTTAGCCATACCTTAGCTTTTCCACCTCCATGAATTTGTAGTGTTTCCAGATGTTTTTATGCACATTTTAAATTTATGCATACAGACAACTGGATGGAAACATGAACAGGCCTACTGTTACATCATGGTGAGAATTTATATTATGCTAATTTAATATAATCTTCATGTTCATTCCATTAAAAAAAGTTTTATATATTTTTTGTTGAATAAATAAATACATATTTTAAACAATTCAAGTTTGTATAGTCAGGTTTTGAAACATTTGATGAAACTTACATTTAAAATGAAAATGTAATTTAATATTTTTTTGCAAAGATAAAGGACAAAATATGTTTACAGTTACATATTAACAAGGTCATAGTCATGTGTATATATAATAAAAACAAGAGCAACACAAAAAATCCACCTTGTATTGTTGTGTTACTTTCGTCCCAACCTATGGGGTCGAAAGTAACAATGTGCAACTTACGTTCCAAGTGAAATTATACTGAAGTCTTTCTACATTTGTACAAAATACAACCTGGTATTGATAGACCACAGTTCTGAGTAATAGGCCACATCAAAAATATGTATCTGTCTACAATATTATCTTTTTAAATAATGTTTTTCTGAAAAATTGTACGTTCATCCACGCTCTCCCCAATAAAAACAAGGGTGTATCTCACAAACGTGTCAAAGGTTACATTTCATCCAAAAGGATAACACCATGGTGCTCTGCATTCAGAATGTATCTTCAATTATGCACGTATTTCTCCACATGATTATTACTGTATTACATCCAAATGTTTTACTTTTTTCCGTTAGTATATATAACTCATTACTAGGCCTATATTACATTTTATGAAATAATATTTATATCCAATTTTAAATTATATTATATTATATACAATTATATAATTATAATCTAACAATATATACAGTATATACAGTATATATATATATATATATATATATATATATATTAATATATAGCAAATTAATCGTTTGATAAGGTTTGACCCCAACTTTTGCCGTCATCGCGGCGCTGAAGGTAATCTATCATTGCCTGCATCCCAATGTGCATACTTACTATTCATTCAAAATTCTATGTGATATTAGAAATTTTCAATTCTATGTTAAGAGAGAATAAGAGAGAATAAGAGCGACAGTGCGTGAGAAATATATGATAATGGTACAGGCAGCGAACCAGCATCGCCAGGGTCACGGTTTTCCGCACAATTGGGTTATTTTGATAATACAGACTTGGGAAAAATTACAGAGCCGTGGGTTGCGGTTTTTTGGGCTACTTTTATAATGTACCGCGGCTGCCCAAAGTGTATACATGTGATCGTAAAATGAAGTTATTACAAATACTCGAAGGTGGTTTAAAATGAGTTTTGAGTAAAAGTGTACTATTAATCTCATAAATTGTCTTATGTATAGCATGATGCTAATGTTAGCTCTAATGCAGCTGCAGAACAGGTGCAATTATTCTTCATAATGCATTTCGTCATAATACTTCAGGTAAGGTCGAAAGAAAATGTTTTGTTGTATTTATTTAGAAATCATTTTGATAATACTTGGGTAAATGTATACGGGATTGAAGCAATGTGGCTTGGTAAACGTTTTATTGTCAGTGTAAAGGCTGATAATGGCTGAATAAAACAAAAGAATAACAATAAGGATTATGTATCACACCTGGCGGAGGTGTGAAAGGTTAAGTTTCCTTAAACTTGTTTGTCATGCATTTCATGTTAAAAAAATCCATGAAATTCAATTAATTGTGATATAATCACAGTCCATAACTGTGATTAACATTTACAGCATGAATATATAATCTATTATCCAAAATTAGCGCGGTAACGCAAGCGATTCATTTTTCAGTTGCGTTAAAATTATTTAACGCAGGGTCGGGGCAAGGTTGGCCACTCCACTTTAGCTGCTACTGCTGTTTCTTTTTTTTTCTTGACAAGGAGTGCATTTATTCAGTCAAACTGGAGATGTTTCAGATGCCCGTCATGCGCTTCCACTTCACTTCAGCGCCAGGCGCGAGACAAATGAGCGCAGAAATGGCCTTGTGCTCGTAGTGCAAAGAACACGCACAAATGCGCCAGCGCCCGCTGTATCCATTATAATCATTTCATATCAAAGCGCGAAATAAACTAAGAGCATGTTGCCAAAAAGACCATTAAAGCTGTCTCAAATCTGTGCGTGTATGTAATATGTTATATATGAGTTCCACATTAAGCAAACTAATGTCTCTGATCGGTTAATCAAAGAAAAAAGAAGGTTTTCAAAAGCCTGATAACTTTATTCAATTTCTTTATATATCCTGCGGAGCTAAATAAAACATCCCAGCACTGATACCTCTGACCTAGGGGGAAACATAAAACAGTATTAAACACACCCGATTCTTAATTATAATGTAATGTTTAATGTTGTTTGTACATTATTTTGAAGATTGAATGTGAAATTATTCAATATAAGTATATGTAAAAACAGCTAATTATTGTAGAGTATATACACTGAAATTGTTGGTCAGAAAATGTTGGTAGAAGTTTAACTTATTGAGAGATAGATTCCGTGTCACGTACAACCCCACAACAAAAACTACTTCAGCAGCAACAGCTCTTAAATGAACAAAATAGCAGCCTTTTAGAGATTGGATGCTGGAAAATGCTCAACTCAGAATAAATAACAGGAGACATAGCCACTGAATCACTTTCAACCCTGTGATGTGGCCTGTTAATCAAAGAACGAAAAGAAGTAGATCTTCTCTTTCAATCAACAACTTGTATAGCTCCCCGACACCAGCAGCACTCATCATTGTATTAATCCTAGTATTTAGTTTAGATCCATTGAAATAGTGTCTCATCACTTTAAAGATAACTTTCAGCATTCAAGGCGGGCTTTTTTGTGCCTGGGCTTTTTCTTTTGGACGGCACCCATATATTTTCTGCTGAGTCCCAGGGCACACTGGTAGCATGTAAATCAGAAAATCCTGACATTTATTACGTCTCTGTAATGTTGGTTTATGTGAAGATTGTTTAGCTTTGCTGAAGTTCACGTAAATAGAGAATCTTGTTATTTCTGATTAAAGTCTAATACCCATGAGAACGGGTTTAATTATCTGCATCACAAACTGCTTGGCTCTATTAATTAATAATGTAATGTAGACTATAGAACTGTCAATGGTTGAAAACATTATTGGGGCTTCTTAAAAATACATTTTCCCTGAAGCAAACCCGCGGCTTCATTTTTTATAATGTGAAATCAGTACGTTTACACAATTGACACGGGAAGCTTCTTAAAAATATTTTCTGAAGCAAACCCGGCGGTTTCACATGAGATCCTAAAGCACGCTGTTTGCTGATGTGGTAATTTAAAAGCGCAGTAACGTTTTCTTTGTTATTGAGATGCACACAAAAAATACGGGAGAATTCTCAAGTTCAATTCGAAAGAAATCCTTTTGCTTACGTTTCTTTGTTATCTGTATGCACACAAATGAAATAAGAGCAAGTCTTTGAGCGCACCGGACGAAAGATGTATTGCTACTTTACGCGCTTCCACCAAAACATGACCAAGAATGACGGAGCACATTTCTAAGAGCAAGTGAGCGCACCGGAGTTACATCAATATTGAGCGGCCATGCAGCAAACGCGCTCCACACAAACACTTCAATAGCGCACACTATAACATCATTTGAAGATTGAATATGATTTGAGGTTGATTGGATTGCGTTTGGATGTCCTGCCCGATTGTACCACACAGACCAGCCTTTACCACACAGAAGTCCATCACGGATATGTCGAAGACTCGTTCTCGCTTCCTCGCCCCCTAAAACTCGTTCTCGCCCCCTACAGTAATTCGGCTCCGCGCTAAAATATACATCCGGCTAAATATCAGAGGGTGAAAGTCATCATAGCTTGCGTAGTATAGACCCAGCTCCCAACCCAACTTTGAGAATAGATTAACGGCGATATTTTTTTTATCGCCGATAAGAGTCTCACGTTAACGCAGCACGTTAACGCCGATAACGGCCCACCACTAGTAAAGACATTATTTTCTTTCTCAGGTCTTGTGACATTTCTCTTCCATGTGGTGCCATTGCTGACAGCATGAAATGGGAAGGGGTTTTCTTTAAGTAACACCCTTTTATAGTCAACTGTCACATGTGTAATGAATAATTAGACTCACCTGTGGTTGAATTCTTTTTAAATAAGACATTTGTAGTCTAAAATTTAGCTTTGCTCCAGAGACTTTCAATGGGGTGTACTCATTTTTGCATCACCCTAATTTGAGTAAAACAGAAAATTGTGTTCTCTAAGTTATATTATGAAACTTTCAATGTTAAATGTTTATATAAAACTTAGTCTTGTCAACATTTTGGAAAATGTTTTTGCGTTCATTGAGATATTGTTTAAAATGTTACTTTTCAAAGGAGGTGTACTCATTTACGCTGAGCACTGTATATATATATATTCAATCTCTATATATATATATATAAATATATATATATAATATATATACAGTAAATGTGACATTGCACATTGTTAAATGTATTTTGGGGTAAAAGTAATTTTGTAATTTTGGGGTGAAATATGAACTATGATTTCATGAGGATTTACACTTTTACTAAAATAGTAAACTGAGCTTTTATTGTACAGATTTTAAAGAACAATGTCATTTTTCGGACTTTTCTGAATCATTTGCAGTATTCTGCCTTAATGAATCAACATATCAGCTTCACTTCACTTTGAAGTTTATTGCAATTTAAAAACAATCTCATACTGAACATTTGACTTCACACAAAACACATGTGCTTTACATTCTCACATCTATATTGACTCTCAGTAAACAACCAAGACCAGATGTGGCAGATAAATGCAAAGCCAGTGTGTTTCTCACTGTATGATACAGAAGTGATTTCATTGTTTACGCTAGTAGCCCCCGCTTCCATCCCCCAAGCATGTCCAAACAAACCCCTCTGTCTCACAAAGCTGTGAAATGTCAAAGGATGTATTGAGTATATCTGCTTTATTTATCATTCCTGCCGTTATTTATATCCACACTTCTGCTTTGAAACATCTCCCCATCTGCTGTGACAAAGACTGCGACAAGACATCTTGATGGACCACAGAGAACCGTGAACCTCTGATGAACCTATATGTTGAGTATTTGTACTGCTCATTGCTGCATGCATGAGTGAAACTGAATCTTGTAAAAAGAATGAATGGGATACACTGGCCTCGGTGACATTAATCAGTGGCTATTAAGAGTGTTGGACGTGAAACTGATTACCTCATTATAACGCTGTGTGCAACAACACCATATGTATGAAAGCTGGAGACCACAATAAAATCCATAAATTGCATGGTCAAGATCCAACTCTGCCATATAGTTTTTGTTTGGCATGAAGGATCTTTCTCTTCAATGTAATGCGGTGTCATTGTGGTATAGTAAATAGAGCTCAATTTATATGCCTGCAGGGTGAATTATACTTTTTTTCAAGTTCAGCAGTAATCAAGCGGTCAGTTGATGTATGTGGGCAGCCTCAACAAGCTTGTTTTCCAAGTTAGGAATTCTTGACTCCAGTTGTTTTAATACTGAGCTAACTATTTCATTATATGATAATTAGTATGTTTATTAAGTTATTTACACTATTTCCTTGTGGGGGCTTTTGCTTGGTTTCCAATGCAGATTTTTTTTAAGTAAAAAATACGAAAAAAATAAAAGACAGAGAGAGAGAAGACCTTGTGTTTATGAAATTTTTGTACTTTATATAAATGTCCAAATATGTTTTAACCCTATAACCGTAACAAAACTATGATGTACACAATCTACTGCATGCCTTTTCTATCATCCGATTAATAGTTTACTTTTTTTGTTTAAAGGTTTTTATGAAGTAAACACAAAAATAACTTTTATATGGTCAGTAATGCTTCATGATGAACACATGGGACTGAAGCAACCACTTGATTATATATTGTTATATATAAGACGTTGTTATAAAATCTAATTGATTTGCATTACATTACATAACGATTATTTAATATGACAGGTTTTACCGGGTTAAAATGGCTGTACCATGGTACCTCAATGGTATCAGAAGAAAATACCACAGTACTGAATGATTAATCTATTCATGTGCCATGGTACATGGCAAATACTAATATAGAACTACCATGACAAAAACTTTTTGACAAGCTTAAAAAAATACCCAGCACCTGGTAAAAACATTTAAAACATAACCCAATAAAATGACCCAACGGTCTGAACCCAGTAAATAAATACATACATAAATACCCAGCATTTTTAGAGTGTATGATATTGCCATGGAACCATATACAATTAGTCATAGTCATTAAATGTCAGAAACATATTTTTATGTCATGATAAGGACCCAAAAACGGAAGACCCATTCTTGTATTTTGTTCTTAAAATAAGCTAATAACAAATGTAACCACGTATATAAATATAAAATACAATATTTAATATGAACCATTTTCCCTTTAGAAGACAACTCAAAAAAGGTTGACATAATCTTAGAAATTGTATCCACAATGTATATGTACTGTATATATATATATTTAAAAAAAGAAAAAAAGTATAGCTTAGAAACACTCATTTGTTTTCTATTTAGTTTTTTCTATCATGTATTTACTTCCACACTTTTTATACAGAGCCAATTATATTTTCTAACATAAATAAATGTAACCGTTTATATTTCAATTAAACGTTATAATATGCGTATTAAGCCATTTTTCTCATAAGGGCTGGCTGCTCCCCACATGACTTCACATGTTATGGTCTTTGTGGGGACATTTGCTGCTAACAATGTATGGAAACCCCCACACACCACACACACACATTAGTTTGTTTTATGATTCCAACCTCATTCTACTGGCAAATTACACTAATTGTAAATAGACTAACCCTACATTTTGGCATTTTAAAAAGGGACGTTAAGTTCCTGTATATAGTTTTTTTTTAGTTTTTTACTCTCCCTTTGTCGAGATTTTTAAGGTGAATACATCGTATTGCTTTATATTTGACTTGATTATCTTAGAAACTTACAATATTTATAACATTTCATGAGTACATTTTCTTCAAAATTTTGTCAAAGTGGTCAAAAAGTGCAATGACTTCACCGCATGTTTTAATAGACGCAGTGGCATTTTCAGGCAGCACTTCTATCGTGCTTTTTTTTGTCTGGTGGAAGCAGCGCGTGAGTCTGGGTGTGAACGAGGGCGGTGCAGGGGACATTATTTGAGCTCGTGTTTGAGGACTGCAGGAGGAGGGGTGCTCAAACACAGCTGTACTTGTTCAATCACACTCACATCGAGGGCACCATCACAGTCAGCTCGTTCTATTCAACACATGTATTACTACTGAATTTCAATAGAAAGGACTTTACTTATGTGATCTACGAGAGAGCTTTTATTGCTGACCCGGGGTTTCAAGGACTCACCGCACGCTGACCAGCAGAGCCACACAAGACTTTGCGAACTTGTTCGTTCACATCGTCTCTGGGACTTCACCGAAGCGGCGATGGAGCATCCTTGGTGCTTGTACGCGTTTATTTTAACGCTGATGTCCTGTGTTCATCATTCCCAGAGCATTGAGAGAAATAAGGATGTTCCGACAGGTAAGAGTCCGTTACATTGGACCCGCACACTGTGCTGCGTCATTCACTCTGAGTGCGACGCGACGCAACTAGTCTAGAACGCTTATTGCGTTATATAGCCTATTATATTATCATTATGATCTGAACGGTTCAATATGTGATGATAACACTTATCTTTAATACGCTCTTAAACCATTAACCGATCAATAAAGCTTTCAAATATTGATAACCTGAACATATATAGGAAAATCCATGACATTTCAATTTGAATGAATACTGATGATTTGTAATATTTGAAAAGTACTGTAAATATTACCTTTCCTTCTGCTGCACAATCAGTTATGGGAGACCAGAGCTATAGTCACATGGGGAAGTTGTCAATATAGGGGACATTTTAGGAAATTTTTGTTTGTGTGTGAATTCTCAAAACTGCTATTCAAATATCATATTTATGTAAAAAATTTAGTCATTGACATATATAAAACAAATCATATGTTGGAACAAGTTTCCACTTTAATTATAACTCTGTTGACTGTTTTTTTCTTTTGTGTTACATAATTGTTTTACTGTATAAATTTAACTGAAAAACCATATTAGCCTGTTTAATGGTACTGTATGTTACCTCATAGAGTGTGACAATATGCCCTGCTCAGGCAATAATGTCCATTATTTATTTAGTAGCCCAGATTTTAACGGTTGTGTATATACAGCAAATTACTGTCTTAAATAACCCACTCTGAGAAATATTCACTGGAGAATAAAGTGTGACAACTAGCCCCGGTTTCCCCTACAGTACACATTGCTTCTTGTTGGGACGTGAGAAATGCAAGGTAGACCTTCTTTTTTCACACAGTCTTGCTGTTTGGGAATGTGTGCCTGTGAGATATAGCACTCTGCTGTTCAATCTACAATGAATAAAAGTGTAATGCACACAGTTAATGCACACCCTAATGAGCTAAGCATTTCTTTGAAGCATAAACAAGTTTTTAATTTCTTTCTGGATTCCATTAGGTTGTACAGTAATTTGTTTGTGATGGTAAAAACATTTACGACCTAAAAACATGTTTAAATAATTAAAACGCCTCTATGGTTTGTGAACAGTTGCTTGTGCCTTTTTAGTTACTGCAGTGCACAGGAATATAAAGATGCTCTGTTGAGTGTCAACAAGCCTAGTCAGAGGGATAAATATGACCTACACAGTTTCATTCATATTGGCGTTCATCATTTCCATGCAACATGACTGCGGCAATCTTCAGCAATCTTTATTCTGACGGTTCTAGAACTGCATTTACATTGTAAGGCGATAAATCTAAACCATCTATCAACCCAGCTCTGGGACAAAGTAATGCATGCTTAAGCGTGCCATTTATAGCTTGAAAAAATGACAAACATTTTCTAAACAATCCTCTGTGCTCTGGATCATAATTCACAATATAATCAAGTGGTGTTAATTTTCATGCATCATTTCCTCGACATCAAATATCAGTCAGATCCTATTAGTGCCATTAGTCACTGAGCATTACATTTAGGTCAAAGTGTGACATAACTTTATTACAAGCTTTACTAATGCATTCCCGTCTGATAAGTATCTTTCTAGAAAGGTCACTAGGTAAAACTTTCCAAAAGCCAAACACCAAAGTGCAGCCATATGTCACATTTGAGTACTGTATGATTGTGGTTTCACACAAATGGAGGGCAAAGGTGTGTATTTTGTGAGAATATTGCAGGTTATCTGTGAGGCAGCAACGTTTGTAACATCTGGCATTTAATATAACACAAATAAAGTACTGTTTCAAAGAGTTAATCTTCTGTTTCATATTTAAAGCATTTTAAGGTGTTTCAAATACAAGTCAATGAGCCTTGACACCTAACACAAGCTTGAGCTCCTTATCCCTCGTCATTGCAAAAAAAAAAAAAAAAATAACTATTTTATAAATATGAAGCTTGCATTATTCTAGTATTTTATTTAATTTATCTACGTGGTATGCTAATTTACAGGGCCAGAGTTTTTATTAAGCAAAGCTTAATTGTCGCACAATTCCTTGAAACATTTGATTAACTCAAAACGACTTGAAAATTGATACTTTGATTGTTATCATCACATAAAGCTCCATATTTTCTAAAACACCATCGCTCCAGTATGAATCCTGTGAAATTATGGTTCGACGAAACACCTCAAACCTATGTATAATAAAGTTAAATAGCACAGTTGCATCAGAAAAGTATGTTTTTATATCACTTCTGCTTTTGTTAAAACTGCCGGGTAGGTTTAGGATTGGGGTTAGCGTAGGGGGTATGTTATTTTCCAACATGATAGAGCATTAACATTTAGCGACACTTCCTGAACATTTAAATTCTGTACCATCGCAAAACCTGAAGAAATGTAGCAAAACAATATGTGTTGGTACCTACATAAAAAGAAATGTGGTCACAGTCCTGCATTGAACATGATTTAGCGCCAGTAACGGGACATTACACTTTGAAACTATCACAAAAAAATGCAGTAATATTGTAATACACGTATTTCCAATGAGCCTGAACTGCGATCAGATATTGGATTGTGAGAAGTCAAATGGAGAAAGATAGTTAGAGGCAGTGATGTAGTCTACGTGATATGCATGTATACGTCATATACCCACAAGGGAAGGTCAATGATTTGCGCATACCCACTTAAAAAAGCATGCGGATACGTAACAACATCGTTTTGTGACAGACTTTTCACAAGTTCATTCATAAATTCACTCAGTCTGTGTTGCGTAGCACCGTCTTTCTGATAATCACGCCGTATTTCTGTTGACGATTATTGCTAAGCTTAGATATTAACTAATAAAGGAGATATGAAACAAACTACACCCTTTCAGTGTTTTCGTAAGCCTGCCCCTGAAGCTGCTGCTGCTTCGGGTGACACACTGCAAACAGATGACAGGAACGTTAACATTATACGACAGAAAATGAGCCCGATAAGGCTGATACTATTCTACGCGGTACAGAAAACCAGGCCGATGCTATCGTAACGTTACCTGGTACGTGGTAGAGTATACGTTGTCATTAACTTAACTGTAACAGCAGGGGGTTGTTGGCATAAAAGAACAATGAGTGATTTCAATAAACAAAAAGTTTATATTTAGTGATTTACATTGTCTGAATATAACAGTATTTCATGATTTTGCTCTATTTCGTCAAATAAAATATTTTCGTAAAATAGTTTCAAATAAACTCACAACTGAGCTTCTGCACATCTCCATTCAAACAACATTGTTTTGTTTATGAATGAATCCGCGCTTAAACAAATAGTGATTTACGATAGCAATTACTCATTCAATGAGCAAGTCCTTGCGTCCCAATGTGCATACTATCCATCCTAAATATGAAATTAGTAATTTACAATACTATTTGGGGCAGATAGGGTGGATAGTATGCACATTGGGACGCAAGGACTTGCTTTTTTTCCGAATGAATCAGCCGTTCGAACGAATCAATTGAATTAATGATTCTGTGATAAAATCAGTATCTTGCTGCCACCTAACGGCATATCTATATTCAAAATGATATATTTAAAACATTAGGCTAATCTCAACATGAATTTATGAAGTTAATTGCACTCAATGCCACCTCTGAGCCTCATTAAATCTCTGTAAATACATACAAGCCACTTTTGTGTTATTCTGTGCCTCTTCTGTAGTGCAAATTAATTTAGCTAATACTTATTTTATTTGATCGGTAACCTATTCTTCTTTTTTATAGATTTATATTTTATTTTATAAAAATACACTTTCGAATTTGACATGAAAGGTAACACTTCAAATACATTTTGAAATAAATGCCCCTGTAAATCACTTTAAGGAGTCCAATATTACTTCGTAATGGGAAGGCAATTGTTTTGTTATTGAGGAGAAGGTGCTCCTACATTTTTTTACCGTGCCCCTATTTTTTCTTTTTTTAAATTAGCAGCACACGTGCTCCTAAAAATAAAAGTAAGCGTGTGGAGCCCTGTTTAATGAGTGTGGTGGTGCTTATGAGAGGCTGCTCTGGTACGGATGAGTATGAGGCTGGGAAGGAAAAAATCACAGTATACTATCTACAAAAAACTAGACTACACCACTGGTTAGAGGGGTGGGGCTGAAAAATAAGAAGACTTGATGACATCAGATGAAAGGAAAGTTGTTTCAGAAGTACAGCACTTTTACAGAAATTAAAAATGTGATTTGGTATAACGTCCACAGATGATTCACAAGAAATAACACTATCTATTATGTTGATTTTAAACTCTACCACTTAGCATACGCTGTCGGTTAAACCACTGACACATACCGGTCTCAAGAAATCCGGCTGTAAATGTCCAAATTTAAGGTGCAGAGCAGATTAAAATCTAAATGGGTCTCTTAATTGCCCCTGATTTGAGGTTTTGTGTGCACACAGTAATTAAGCTAGAGTCATTAACAGTTGGTATCTAGATGACGCATGGTATCCTAAATCCAGGGGAAGATATAGAAAGAAAAATGCATGACTTTATGTAGACAGAAAGGGAGTGAACGGCACAGGAAACCTCTGGCGTTTGCGGCATGACATCACTACAGTCTTTAAACCCATCCATCAGCCTGAATAACCTAGAAACTGAAGCGTTTAAATGTGAACAATCCGAGTCGTGACTCTTGAGGTCATCTCTACTCAAATGCCTGTGGGAGACCTATGACCTCCTGTGAGTTTTCAATGTCCAACCACGTTTAGACTTGTGTGAACCCTTCACAATGAAACATTGGCCTCTGAGTTGAACTGCAGTGTAAGATTTACGACTTCCGAGTCCCAGTAAAAGAGAACATATATGCTTGTCTATAGTGTTGACTGCTGGACCTGGTAGCACTAGCCTGTAATTGGCGTTGTGCGACATGGTGTCAGTCAACCGCACGCTTGATTAAAGAAGTCTGGTTTATATAAGCAGTTTAGATGGATGTAGGCTGTGCTTGTCAAACCGTTAAATGATTGTCCAAGCCAAGTAACAAACAAAACTACAGTTGTGTAGTCACATCCAAACTTTGTGCCACAACCCTTTTGTTCTCTAGTCTGTGGTTTTACTTATTCTCTAATCAAGTTTTGCATGTAGCTGATCAGATTTGTAAGAAATAACCATTTCTGTGCCTGTGACTTTTATTTGATTGACTATGAGCTCTGAGGGATAATTCAGAATGTCTGTTTCCATAGACAGAGGATCATTTTAGAGAACATTTTAATGTCCAAAGTAATATTTTAGGAGTCTTAATGCAATGAAGACAGGCCAACCTTTTTTATGTATTTTCTTTTTGGTGAAAATACAGAATGTTCTTTGGTGGGGTTTATGATATTCTGGTCAGTAGATCAGGCTCGTTAGTTCCTTTGATGCAGGTCTGTGGGATTTTACAGCTGTCTTATACATCAAATCTGCAAATTAACAACATGTACATCTCCTTAATTAGTCATGCAAGTTAAGGTATCATTCATATCTGTTCCATGTGGTCCGGGATGAGTTGCTTGTCAAAATTTGAGAAAAGCCATGGCAGTGTGGGATCACTTGAGGGAATTTTCAGTCAATTCCTGAGATCTGAGCAACACGCTCATGTGGGGGAAGTGGAATTGATAGTGGAACAGAGAAAGTGTTGAGAGCGTCTCAAAGTTGAGAAAAGCTCAGCTCTATGCAAATAAGGTTCTGGACAACAGCAAATCACTGTTAAGGCCGGGACACACCAAGGCGACTTCAAAGAACTAGCGGCGAAATCACTGTGTATGGCCTTGCCTCGGACAAGCACACCAGCCGACGACAAACTAACACGTGCGTCCTGTGCACACTCTTAAAATAAAGGTGCTTAAGATGCCATGACGAAGCCAACCCCTTTTGTCTAAATGGTGTTCCATAAAGAATCTTTAACATCTGACAGAATCTTTCTCACACAAATGTTCTTTGCACACTCTTAAAAATAAAGGTGCTTCAAGATGCCATAGAAGAACCCTTTTGTCTAAATGGTTCCATAAAGAAGGTTCTTTCTAAAAAGGTTTCAGGTAAGGAGTTCTTTAAAGTTCTTTAAAACCTTTGACTGACTGAATGGTCTTTGTGGTCCTTGTAGAACCAAAAATGGTTATTTTATGGCATCGCTTGAAGAACCTTTAGAAGCACCTATATTTTAAAGAGTGCATGCATGAGAGGAATTAACTATCACATGTCCTGATTTTGCTTAGTTAGATGTGTTCCTCGGACAACATATAGTGTTGACCCTAGAACAACATTTTAATCCAAACATTTAATCTTGACCATTTCCCTACACCTAAACCTAACCTTAACCATGAGTAATCCCTAAAATCAGAGGAAATTAAAGATGAATGACACTGATGTACAAGCAACAAACACTGATTATAAGCCTTCACAAAAATGATAAACTTGTTCTTCAAATCCGATTGGTTAATAACAATGTTGTTCCAGGGTCAACAAAGATGTTGACCCAGGAACATGTTGCACTTGGTAAAATCAGGTTCTGCTTAACTGTCTATTTCAGCAGTTATCAATTGTATATATTCTTCATTCAAAAGGAGAAATAGAAACAAAGATACACCAGATAAATGCAAATATATGAAATGTAAACAAATCAGCACTTGCTTACCATTATTAATATCAGTAATGTTGATAACTTTAATCATTTTATGCGGCTCATGTTGTCATGAAAACAGTCATGTATTAGTATTATTGGGAAAGATCATGTAACATTTAAACAGCCTTCTGTCTGTATTGCCTTCATTTACGTGCTTGTTTTCATCACTTTCGCTGTAATTCTCGGGCACTGACTCGTTCACTAAACTGAACATCCAATCAAAGTTCTCACTCGCGCCGACGGCCCCGACACCGATTCACTATGTTGAATCGGTCAAACTGCCGCCGACGTGAGCCCGATAAGTGGAATACACCAAACAAACTTTCCGACCATCGCTCGCGGCCATGTTTGACGTACATGGTCATGTATTTTTATTTTTTTTTTTTTTTTTTTTTATAGTTATAAAGTCTACAGTACTTTAGTTTTGATGTGAATGATTTTTGTATATATGAGACCAAACTGTAAAGGTGTGTTTCCTCTTGTAGTTTGGTTCTCTTGGTCCTTTTGGTCCGGACCAAAAAGTAAACATTTGAACATCCAATCAAATTTCGTTCTCACTCGCGCCGACGGCCCCGACACCGTTCACTCACTAGCATTCACACCAGGGGCGGTTTCTCCATTATGGCGAATGGGCGACGCACCACCAAAGCGCGAAAGGAAGCCCGATAAGTGGACATGCATACAAACACCACTCTTCTCTGTTGTTCTGCCTCTGGTGTGTCCCGGTTTTAGGTACATGACGTATGGTATGTTTCAATTGTTTTTTTTAGAATAAAGTCTACAGTACTTTTTTGATTTTTGATATTCCCATGAGAACTGCAATCAAAGATTGTTTTTTTTTTCAAAGGGCTCTTGTAGCTTGTTTCCTCTGCAATCATACAAATGGGTTCTGGGAGTTTGGTTCTCTTTCTTTCGGTAACTTAAACAGTACATACCCCCTCCCGGTCCACCACAATTCGTTGTGTTCCAAGCGGGTCCGGCGATTCTGGCGCACACCAAGCGCGAAAGGAAGGTTTTTTTTCTTTCACATTCAAAGGCTACAGCCTCTAGCGCCTCAGTCGCTAGAACGCCTCTTTTTGACGGTCAGGAGAGTGTGAGGTTATACACACAGCTCCTTTGGGCATACATCCGATTACACTCACCACCCTAAACCTCAGATTGACTCCCGAATCCCCCCTGGTCACGGTTCCCATAGTTATACCCCCCTCCCGGGTCCATTCAAAGATTGTTTTTTTCAAACTGCAGTCTCGAACCACGGGTTCGGCAATGCGGGATTTCAGGTGCTCTAACACTAGCTTGCTTTCGAACGCCAAAGATCTACAGCCTCTAGCATAAGTCGCTAGAGCGCCTCTTTTGGGGTCAGGAGAGTGAGGTTTACACACAGCCCTTACTGGCATACATCCGTTACACAAGCATACCTCTATTTCGAAGAAATATGAAGTCAGGACTAGTCTGTATGGGCTGACTAAAGCAAACCAGTATCTTACCAGTGAAGTTTTGATGGATGATTATTGTTAATGGAGGTAAAGACGATTACAGTCAGTGACATACATGAATCGTAACTTACATTATTAGACGAGCGCGAGTGCAGTGTGCAAATAAACAAACCGTATATGTGCGCTCTCTGATAGCTTTAGAAGCACAATTCAGTATGATCGCATGTCTGGCAAGTGTTTTATAAACACTCATTGAAAAAGGCGTATTTTTATAGAAGTTTGCTACGTACAGTGGTGTTTTGGCATCATCATGTCAGTCATGATGAGCTGCCGTCAGATCACCACACTCAACAAATTCATAATGTTTTTATTTACTTTTTAATTTGTGTTTTGCTCTGCGTAATAATTATGAATACATATCCGTGTACATTTATGTAACTAAGGTGACTGGGATAGTGTTCTGTTGGCATTTCCGTGTGGTCCTGCTTGGTACTGCAGCTTGACATGTAGCCATTTATATATATATAAAAAAGGTTATATATGTATACAAAATGGTCTAAACAAACGTTGCATTAATTTATTTTTCTCACAGGTTTTGCTGTTGCAATGTATACATCAATTTTTTTATTTATTATTAAAATAAAAAAACAAAATATTTTCATTTTTCATTCTTTAAAAAAGCTTGCAGAAAATATAGTTTTGTGAGAATCATCCTCAATCTTGAATTTGGTAAAACAAGTTTCCTTATTTAAAATGCTTCATATCTTATTCCTTATCTTTTTGTTATACTGGAATAAATCATATTGGGCTGTATGCTAAAAGTTTTGGATGTGGCGCCCCACCTAGAAAATTTGCCACCAGCCGCTACCTATTCACACTGTCATTTTAACACCAAACCTAAATATATTAAACAATAGACAAAAGGATACAGTCCAAACCTGATTATACAGCTTTTATGAACTTAACAAACATCCAAAACGTATGTGTGTTGGGTTAAACATGCTTGTTGTATGTGTGTATATATATGGTGTTATTCTTATCAGCTGATACCTCACAACGTGCTTATAAAATGTATAACGGAGTCAAACCAGCACCAGGAATTACTCCGTTGCACACATGGAGATCTGCTGTAAGCAGAAGGCTGTTCCTATGCCTGTATCAAACTGTATCGGGTAACAGAACATATGACGTTTTTAGGCTCGCATCTTGTGACATTACATACTGTTTTTGGTTGGTGTTGATGTCTTTGGCCCGGGTTGTGATTATATTTCAGTCGATCATGGCCAGGTTGGTCCACTTGTTTGGTTCGGATGACAGCATTCACGAATATTCAAATGAACTCCACTAACGGAAAATCACACCAGAGTTTGTTTTAATCAAACCAATCCTGCCAAATATAAACAAGTCTAAGAACAAGCAGTGATAGCTTGCCATTGTATTTCATATCCTTATTCAACCCTAACTGTGTGCGGTCTCCAAAACACAAGGTTACGAGGGTTTCCAGAATCAAACAGAAGCCGTTCTCAACTCAGCTCAGCACAGGAAGTGACCACAGTAATTGCAAGCATTAGACGATGGCAGGCACAATTTTGGTGATGTCAACCAAATGCCCCCCTTCTTTTTCTCTGTTCTTCATACTTGTGATTGTTTTTCCAGCCAAGGGAAAATAAATAAGAGTTACTGGTAAGTTAAACCCTCAACTGAAATAGTGTGGCCAAGCCCATGTTAAACCAGATGCTGGTGACGCCATGTAATGTTCCATTCTAGAGGCATTTACAGCTGTACTGAAGGGGTGCAATTGACACACACCCCCCTTGCCAGTGTACTAGATTCTCGGGTTATAGACACCGGGGCATGTTTAAACAATCAAGGAAATTTCCAAGCCCCACGAGAGAAAGCTTTTCTATTTTAGTTGTGGACAGCTGAAATAATGTCTGTCTACAATAACCCCACCACCCTTTTCCCCTCAGTTTGTTTTGCGCCCAGCCTTCAAATTTGGTTTCTGGTCCCTAAGTGATAACACATTTTCCAGTCACCTGGCTATAGCCACAAAGATTTAGAATGTGTTATGGAATATCTGCATGTCTGTGTTTACATACAAGTATCTCGTCAATTCGTATCAAGTCACAGCTATCCGTGGTTACATTAAAATTATTCTGACATTGGCCTTTGTTTTCTCAGTGTACTGAAGCATAAGTCTGATCTCTAGACATTTGTGTGTATATATGTTCTGGCAGTTGATTCTGGTGATTTTGATTGGGATTGTGTTAACATGCGCATGTTAAGGGGGCAGAAAAGGGTACTCCCTACACCAATTCGGAAGTGCTGGTCAGCTGGAGAAAGTGAATGGTTACTGTGGTAGAGTCTGGCTGTTGAGGGATCAGACTGCCTAATGAGGTCAGTTATGTGACTCAGTAGTGTTTTCATGTTTCCCAGAACTGCCTTAAGTGATATCACCTCTTTAAGTATTTGTCTTATGTGTTGCTGTTACTCAGTGTACTTGTTCAAATTGGCTTGGTTTGAAATTGATTTAGTTGATTTTATAGCTGATTTTGTTTATTTTTTATTTTTTTTTCAGTGGTCATTTACTTTTTACAAAAGCCCATTTATAATGCAACAGTTGCAAAGACAATTCCCCTGCAGAAATCTGGTGAGGGGGTTAAGCATTTCCCTTAAGGACATACAAATGCAAGATAGTGAACTGAACTCAGTAATTCTCCAGTCCTACATCGTCTTACTTAAAAAAAAGAATAAAATATAAAACTGACAAATACCTCAGTTTTGACTGACAAATCCTCAGCTGTTAAAACCACCATTATTGCACCATATTGAGCACTATTTTTGACTTTGTAGTACAGTAAATAATGGTAATATTTATACAATATTAACTTTTAACTTAGATGAAAAACAAATAAACAGGTAATTTCATAAAAAATTGCAGTCCTGAGACCTTTTTGAATGTGACATTTTTCCTGCAATGAAGTACCTTGAAGCACAAAGTCAAAATAAGATTTGTTCAATTAACTTTTATTTAGGTATATATAATAGTAGTTTTTCCGTAATCATTTACATGACTGTACTCATCTTAGAATAAAGCCTTAACAGGCACAAGGACTATGACAAACATAAATAAAAATCTTCTGCTATCTTAGGCATATTATAAATGGCAATTGTAAACACAAAAAAGCTCTATTTTGCCACCTATTAACTACCTAGCCCCAGCCTCAGACGTCACGCCCACAGAACGTTGGCTAAACGTTTGATGGTTATGGCACACTTATCTGGAAACACTTCAGGATTTTTGAAGTCGTCGTCAAATTGGTTAGATTATACAGGATTTCCAGGAGACGTGTGTCGCGTTCTTTTACGTTCTGCCTGGAAACAATAATGCTGTGGCGCCAAACCCCCTCACGAAAGAAGAAACCCCTTGTGTTTACAACTGACAACAAGCACTTGTCAGGATCAACTAAACAATGAATTTTCAAAAGTATGTGAAAAATTTTACGTTTGCGGCATAGAATCTGTAAAATATGTCAGAGTCTGTTGTTGTCCGAGAGTCTGTTCTCGAAACGTGACGCGGCCAAAACTAAACGTGATTGGTTGCTTTACCTGTCAGTCATATGGCCTCTTGGGCGGGCCTTGGCCATTCAAAGCGGCCAAAGTTCCCAGAATTTCAGCCATCAGTCTGAAGGTCTGGCTACGCGAGACTAATTACTACCTGGAAAAGCAATATTTTGTGACATTTTATATTATTTATAGTATCAGCAATTCATTAAATAATGATTAAACAATAGATAAAAAACATCATAAATGTGTAGAAGCCCTGGGTAGTCAAAAACTTTCTGCATTTTAAAGAGCCACTTTAATTGCCTGAATTTTAATTGTGGAGTGAGCTGCACAGTCCCTGATAAATAAGTAGCCTGCGTTATTCTCCACAATCAAGCAATCAAAACTAGGCTTACCAGATGGGAAATTACACAATGTTGAAAGAATGTTTTATAGGATGCTATTAGCAAGTACAATTCATTATTAGTTCATTCCCCAGTACGATTTACCCACCTGATGTATGTTGACCATACAGAGCCAACCAAAAACGCGTGAAAGGCCATGTTATTGTAGGCTGAGAGCTTTCTTAAACACACTCCGTCTCCAGAGCCCCAAGCATTATTTGGAAGATAAGCTGAGAGGGCCACAGATAAAAAACAAAATGTGTTCTCTAGTTTCCCAGTCATATAGCTGAGAAGAAAATAGTTTATTAAAGGGGGAGTCTTTAACTTTTTCTTTGACTCTGACTCTCCTACTGAAACTTGAGTGTTCTGTGTGGTAGAAATTCAGAGTGTATTATAGTGGCTTTCCAGTTCAGTGTGAGAGTTTACATAGACGGCCCTAACTGTGTGTGCAGGAACATTTTTAAAGCACCACTGAGAAAAGAAACAGCTTGAAACAGTAACAGTCTGAAGTGGCATTCTTCTGGACCTCAGCAGTTCACACCGATCTGTCAAACACTGTCTCCTCAGGTCGGCCCAGACTATGTGGTACATTCAAAATAGCCATCTTTTAAAAGTCCAAACTGCTTTTTCCACAATTTCTTGCTTCAGCTCTAAAAACAGTGTTCCTGCATCAAGGGTGGAAAATGAAATTCTTCAGTGTTGGACACTGACCTCTCTGTCTACACTGAATATCTTCTTGCACTACTTTAAGCACTATCTGTAGACTCCATTAACAAACATTATTGCCCTATAGGGTGCACACTCCCATAATATGATTCCCATGGTTTTGTAATTATTTCTGTTTTACATGTTGTCTACATGAATCAAAGAAAATACATCTCGATCGAGTGATTTTTTTTCCACAGCTGCTTAAAGTGATTAGATGCTGTGCGGTGGCTTGTTTTCTGTCTTTTAGAAGATACATTACAACCACTAATAATGTCTTTCTCTCAGTTCCTGTGAAGCTGACTTTCACTATATGGCAGATATTAAAGATACACCAAGAGCAATTAATCATTGTTTACTATTTCAAAAGTAGCTTTTGAGAAAGAAATAAGAGAAGCAGCACATCTTATTATCTCATTAGTTAGAAATCATATTTAGGGTTGTTTATTTTATTAAGCATCACTATTATTGTTGCTTAAACGACTGACAATAGAAGTGTGGTCACATTGCAACAATAAAAAAAGAAAGGTCTTACAAAAACATTGTCTATGACCAGTAGTTTAGTAATGTATGAAGCACAGTTCACACAGAGGTTACTTTCATACCAAGCAGATTTCTACTGATTACAGTGGGATGACCAATGGGAAATATGCATGGGGAAATCCCTATTATTTTACCTGACTAGTAAGTAGGCTAACCATCTTGAACCACTGAGAAATGCCCTATGTACCAGAACCATGTATCCACCTTGAACACCCTATTAGCAACCAGAAGACCCTAGCAATCACCTATCAACACCCAAAAAAATCAACCATAACACATTTGCAACCGCATATAAATGCAAACAATAGAGCAAAATGCAACAACATAGGCACAAGACAGGAGAAATGGGCACAAGACAATGCAAACTCCAAATGCAAATCCTGTATTTGAGCTGAGCGGAATGTCTAAGTCACCTGCTTATCTTCTCATCATTGCAGACGGTGCCGTTTGACCATCACAGCAGGAGTTCTGTGTCATCACATACTTGTGTGTATATCTGTAGCCAAAGCAACTGATACTCTCTTTTTGGAGCCTAGCTCCAGCCCTCAATCTCTCCAGCACGGTACCAAGAAAGACAGCGGCTAGGATACGCTTTGTTGGCTACTGCATTCATTGTTTTTTACTGTTGTCTTAAGGGCTCAAGCAAAGGTTAGGTCAATTGTGGGTCAAAGCAATTGGTGTTTATTTATTGGCCTTAGGGGAAGACTACAGAGAGAGAATGTAAAATCCACCCCAGATTGCCCACACTAATCCGTTATGCAAATGTTTCAAGACATGCTGGGAAATTCTGCTAAAGAACACAATAAATCAGCTTATTGTCTAGTGTGGCTTTTAAGATCTGTATAGCCACAATGGAATAGGGTCAGATGGATATTGTGTTGTGATTGATTATACACTGAAATGGATTAGTGTGAAACTTTATTATAAGTACAAGGAGAAAATATTGAAAGATGCATGCCGGCTGCAGAAACACCAGTCCCGAAGGTGTAATAAATTCTAGATTGGCAAAGAAAGGTGTATATGTGAACGGAAAGAAAAATAAATAAATTGGCGTACTCTTGAAATAATGACATTTGGATGATGATTCTGACAAAGAAACATCTTGTTTAAACATGCAACCATTGATTTATCTGTGATTTGCAGATCCCAGAGGAAATTTTTTAAAAGTTGCTCTTTCGAAGCCTTAACAATTTTATGAAGATCTTAGTTATGTTTCATTCAAGTATCAATATTGTCTAAGATAATTCTCATAAAACACCATAAGAGAAATAAAACAGATACAAATTAGACACTTTTGGGATACAGTAAGAATATGGAGTTAAACAAATATATAATGTGACTATCATAGATTAGTTGGTCTTCCAAAAATTTGATAAGAAATGTTTGAGTTCATATTGAGATCTTTTGACCGAAGACTTGGAATTTGGCAAATCTGAGCACATCTTTTCTGAAACTCCTAGGGGAGATGCATTTGAGTTTACTGGGGTCTTGAGCAAGTCACCATTCAACTGCTATTTAATCTCGCCGTAAGAGAAACAACTTAGATAAAGTGAATTGTTCCTGCCCATGGGATTTTACAATGATTAAAGACCCTTCAGATTTTCTTTAACATGACCCACGTTAAAGGGTGACGTAACCGCTGAACAAGAACTAGA
The DNA here is from genome assembly GCA_027422405.1 of Ptychobarbus kaznakovi. Classification (NCBI taxonomy): domain Eukaryota; kingdom Metazoa; phylum Chordata; class Actinopteri; order Cypriniformes; family Cyprinidae; genus Ptychobarbus; species Ptychobarbus kaznakovi. Next base: position 18,433,767 of record CM049814.1, read on the forward strand.
GGAAGCCTGGCAGATATCACATTTCAGAGTAGAGATCCAGACACTTAATTGTATGGATTTCCCCAGCTGTTATTTTAAACCCAACCTGCTCACAGAAAGGGGCTTTCTCAGACAACAAGGCTCAATGAAACCTGGGCGTTTATAGGGTGCCGTGTGTACATGGCGTGACCGGAATGACTCTCTAGCAGCCTTCCGTTGGATATAACATTACCGTCCAATCATCCAGATGTGCATATTAAACATTTACAGCATGTTATAGAACAACATATAGCTTACGTGAGAGGAACCAGGACTTTCTGTCTGGAATCAGATGGATCACAATGAAACACAATAAAGTCTCCAAGGTTTTCAGGCTTTTTATAAGAAGTCCTCAGTCATTGTAATGTGTTCATGAGAATTATGATTCATATTCTGGCCCTTTTCTTATACTTTGACTCATACTGCATATATGCTTCCATGGAAGCTGTGGAGTTTTTCTAAATTTCGAGTGCTGACTGTGGAGTTCATTCATTTGTCGGAAGGTGCAGGACCCCTTAAAAGTATATGGTCTAGTTGTGGGCAACGCGCCGATATATAGCGCCGTTGTGCTTTAGGCATCCCAAGTTCGAGTCCCGGGGCGCAGACCTTTCCCGATCCTGTCCCTCTATCTCTTTCCCACTTTGTTTACTGGCTAGCTACTGTCCTTTCAAATGACAACAGGATTATACACCCACAAACAAATCTTTAAGCCATTGACATGGATGGGCTGGCCATTCTGGCTCTTTTCTTTACTTTGACTCATGCTGTATATGGTGCACCTGGCCTCACAGTTTTTCTAAATATTAACTACTACTTGAACCAGAAGGTGAAGGACATACCCTGTAACAAGCACCTATGTTATATATTTTGTTAGTGTTACGCCGATATATTAGCGCCGTTGTGCAATTGTTTCAGTGACCCATAGTTAAATAAGTCCCGGCCTAAGTCACTCCGATCCTGTAAACCAATCTCTTTCCCAAATGTTTAATTACAACTGCATTTCTGCACACACAGGCATCAAACACCATCTGTTTAATCTTTAAATTAAATGACATGGAGCAGCACTGTTGGCCCTGGACAATTTGACTGACGTGATGTTTCACTATTTTACCTGGTGCATTGCCTCACATTAGTATCATTATCTAACTATAATGAGTTAATGAACAATACATTTGTAGGAAGCACCTGCGATTATTCAGTATTCTGACTTATGTTCCAAGTGACAATGAATATTTTAGAATTCCAGTGAAAGGGTATTGATATGCGCAGGTCGCCTCGCCTAGCTCACTTTTTAAATTAAACACAATTCAAAAAGGAATCTGTCCAATTATCAAATTGTCATATAGGTTCTTTTTTCAAATTGTGTCACAAAATGACATCATGCTTGGCTCAGCACATACAGAATACTAGCATTTTATTCTCAAATTGTTTAGTTATACACTCATGAGGTGAGAAATCCTGTTGCCCCTGCCATAACTCCCCATTTTATTGCTGAGTGTGTAATAATGTGTTCCATTACAAATTGATTAAGGCAAAAATCCTGACCTTCCCATTCAACGCCATTTCCACCGGATACATTGTTCCTACTGTAGAGAAAACCTTTTCAAGGTGCAGTGTTTATTTTTTGAGTGGTGAAATAGTTTATTCTAACCCAGTTTAGTGGGCAAAGATCACCTGGACCGTAAATACCGTGTGACTAATCACTCTGATGCCTACCTGAAATTACTTTTAAATGTAGATCAAAGCATTTTTCTGAAGGCCACACCATCACATGCAAAAAAAAGAAAAAAAATATGATTTATTCTTCATGCTTGCCATTTGTTTGCAATCAATAATACAGTTGTAAAACCTACACTGTCTTACAGTGTTACAGATGACGAACACGCATCCTGTTATTTTAAGTTTTTTTCCCCCTCAAGTTTGCTTAAGATTTCTCTGGGGCTGTTTTGCGAACCCTAGAGATGACGGACGATTGAAGTTACCCAGCCCTTCACACCCCAGTCTGGAATGTATTTTCCCACACTGCTCTACTAGAGGGTCTGTACCTGCTCACTGGCACATCCAGCGGAAATGTAGCGGGCGCTTGTGAAACTAAGACCCTCTTCTGCTCACTAACCATCAGCACCACTGTTACCGCCATCATATGCAACACTACCACTTATTATAGAACATGTCCTGCCAAAACCATCTCAAATCATGAGTTACTGTGCATTTGTTCTCACAAGAGGAAGGGATGAACTTTGGGAATCAGTTTTGTGAGTGTTGACATAGGTTTGAGGTTTGGTTTGGCGTAACAAGATACCATCTACTTCATACTGTAGGCCAAAATTAACATATATATTTAGGTAAAAAGGCTCTTTAGGGAATGGCAGGGTTTTGGGCTACTTTAACTTAAATAATCCTAGATATCTTAAGGTTTTTGAGGAATGTAGTTTAGGAATAGTAGTGTTTCTACACTTCCACCCTCCACACTTAGAAAAATGTCATGCTATTGCAATCTGTTTTTTTTTTATTTATATACACTTTTTATTTCTCACATTCTCTTTTTATTTTTCTTGTCACCAGAAAAACTACTCATACTTACTGTTGCAACACAGGAGACTGATGGCTTCCACCGCTTCATGCAGTCAGCAAACTACTTCAAGTTAAATGTGAAGGTAAGGTTTATTTCTCAATTTAACCAGTCACACAATGCAACACAATTTACCCCATTATGCAAGACCACTGCTTCTCACCTATAGTGGATGCTTCATTTCTTCAAGCTGATGGTAGTATATTGATTGTGATGCTGTTTGAACTGATATACACTGAACACAGGTGCTGGGGATGGGAGAGGAGTGGAAGGGAGGTGATGTGGGTCGGTCCATCGGTGGAGGCCAAAAGGTTCGACTACTAAAGGAAGCCATGGAGTCTCTGGCTGACAAAGAGGACTTGGTGATCTTATTTGTGGACAGGTAATGTGGTTGGCAAGGGCCTTTTGGGAAAAAAAGGTTGGATCATATTGGTTAGATTATATTAACTGGCCACAAAGTTGGTTTATTTGAATAGTTTAATGGGTTTAGACAGGTTTTAGAAAATGTGCAGATGGTTGGGCTGTCAGAGACCAGCCATATGTAACAATTTCAAACAGCTAAGAACAAATGTTACCTTTTCTTCCTGATCTAACTCTCAATAAATTTACAACATGAAACACTTTCTTTTTTCAGTATGCTTAACCAAGATTTCAGGTTCCACTTTATATTAAATTGCCCTCACTGTGTGATACAATGCACATATTGTGTAAATACATGTTTTTTTTTACATTGGACTTATATAAAAAAACACCTGCATGGAATTACATCTGTAATTCATTTCTGTGATTACATATATAGTTAAACTTTTGACCAATCCCTTACACCTTAACCCCCCTTAAACCTACCCACACCACCAAACCTGTCCCTAGCCTTGCCCATGTCTCACCTCAATAGCATCAACAGCATTTTGCAATTCAATATGAACACACTAAGCACATTGTACTTATGTTGTGTAAGTACATAGTAGTTAAAGCCACCTAATATAAAATGGGACCCACATATTCCATGTGTGAAAAGTACCTTAAATGGTATAAGATCAGATAGACTAAACAATAAAAATAGTGGTCCACATACAAGAGAGAAAACAAATATCCAATATGAATTTCTCTATGTGGGGACTAGCTGTGAATGAACTCTAATTTTCTACAAAATACATTTTGGTAATTACCTGTAATTGAAAGTAAAGTATACCCAGGGAAATATATAGTCTATATATAGTTAAAATGGTTTGGCTAAATGCATAGCTTTGTGCAATGTAAATCAACTATAACAAATGTGCCATAATTTTAAATAATAACATAATATGCATTTTTTAACAGCCTCAGTGGGAGAAATCTTACAGTGTCACTGCCAGCTCAATGGGAAACCGCAAGACTCTGTGTGAAGGCAAAGCGGTTGGGCACTTGCTCAACAATATTGTAGACCTACCTTTATAACTAATGCTCTTGCCGAAATGGTGGCTTTTCACTCAATTTATGCTAATCATCCTTAATAAATGGCCTGTTATTTAACTTCATCATTCAAGGGAAATTATGGCATGTCAGTTTATAATGAAAGTGTTTGCGAGAGTTTTTTTATTTTTTTTTTGCTGTGCAGGTCTGGGTGTGTTCTACAGAAATTAGTGATTATTATGATCACAAAGTAGAAAAAAAATTGTGTTTAAAGTTAACTTCACCTGTCACGTACAGTGCTGTTTTACCAAGGGGTCATTTATAGAACAAATCAAAACCTCATTGCAGAACTCTCCGAACTATGAAGCAACGATTTATACACACCCATATCTGGAATTAAACATATGTCTAGATCTCCTAAACAGCTTAGAGTTCAGAGAGTTCAGAATAACAACATTCAGGGATGTACGTCAGAAATAGTTATCCTTATGTATAACCTAAACATTTAGGTAAGGAGCTAGCAAATCAGTGATCAAGGTTCCTCTGAAATATATTTTACAGTAATATTTCCTTTAGAGGTGTAGTTCAGACCATTTTGCCACATTGAAGCTGTGTCACATAACCCAGAGATGGATTTTAAGTCATGCTAGAAAAAGGGAAATGACTTGTGTGCACAGATGCTCCCCAGACGAGATGAAACCATGGTGTCTCCCTCATGGTTTACTTCCTTTGATGACATTTATAGTTACTAATGTTAGCAGACATATTAATAGTGTCTGAAATAGAAACCCTGAATGCCTATGAAATGCCCTGCCCTCTATTCCAAGAGTTCAGTTAACATAGACATAGCTGATTAAATAAACTGGATGTGGATTATCAAAAATTGTTTGTATAATGTCTTAAATTGCTGATCAGGTGATTAGTGAATAACACAATTTCCCTCTCATTTTCCTTCTTCAGTTATGACCTCATCTTTGCTGGTGGACCTGAGGAGATTCTTAGAAAGTTCCAGCAGACCAATCATAAGCTGGTGTTTGCTGCTGAGGGAATCATCTGGCCAGATCCTAGACTGGCAGAGAAGTATCCGTCTGTCCGTAGCGGGAAACGCTTTCTTAACTCTGGAGGTGCGTAAAAATAGGAAATAGCAACTGTATAAAACTCAGATGTAAAATGTGCTTCATAGTTATACATCAAAGCTTTGCAGTTCAAAAGTCATTGTGTTATTGAGATTTCAATTCATTCAGTTCAGTTCAATTGGACTCCCACAGCTCTCATATTGTATCAAAACATTTACATGCACAATCTTACACTGATTATGCATAAAAACCCCAAAAAGGTCATGCAAAGTCATGTGAATGCCTTAAAGGGTTATTCCACCCCACAATAAAAATGTGGTCATTAATCACTTAATCACACCTCCATGTCGTTCCAAACCCGTAAAAGCTTCGTTCGTCTTCATAACTTGTGGTGCGGCTGACACAGAACAGCGTATGCAGTTTGCGTCCAGCAGATATTCTCCAAAATGGCACTACTGTGATGAAGATACAAATAGTTGAATAAAGTCGTTATTTTTATTTTCTTTCAAAATATCATAAATTGTGTTCCGAAGACAAACAAAGCTTTTACGGGTTTGGAACGACATGGGGGTAAGTGATTGATGACAACATTTTCATTTTGGGGTGGAGTAACCCTTTAATTGATATTATTCTTAATGTCATTGACACATCCATGGCAAAACTGAGATTATATTTTTTGAACCACCAGATGTTGCTTGTCCCCCTGGCTTAAACCTTGGCCATTTGTCTTCCTGTGTGAAACCAAATTTGACAAACAGATTCGAATAGTAGTCAATACCATTTTTTTCCATCTCAGAGTATTAGCTAAAGTGAAACCATTTCTTTGAAAGTCTTTGAAAGGGTTATTCATGCTTTTATCTCATCGAGGCTCGATTATTGTAATCCCCTTTATATGGGTATTAACCAAGCATCGCTTAATCGACTCCAAATGTAAAAACATGCTGCTGCTAGGCTCCTTACTGGTGTGCGTAAACAAGAGCATATTACCCCAGTTTCAATATCTTTGCATTGGCTCACAATTCAATATATAATTTATTTTAAAGTCCTAATGCTGTTTTTTAAGGCTCTGAATGGGTTAACTCCTGTATATCTGTCTGACTTATTATCTGCTCACAATCCTGGAAGGTCTCTTAGGTCTTCCAACCAGAGACTTTGAAAAATTTCCTCGGGCTAAATTGAAATCAAGAGGTCCGAGCATTTGCTGTTGCTGCTCCGAAACTCTGGAACAGCTTACCTATTTCTATTAGAACTGCCTCTACATTGAATGATTTTACAGCCAAACTCAAAACCCATCTTTTCTCTTTGGCCTTTAATTGTAGTTAATTGTGCTGTGTCAGCTCTGTTCTGTGCTATAATCTATGTTATTCTGAGTGTTAATGTTGTTGATTTTTTATTGATTGTACAGCACCTTGGTCAACTTTCATTGTTTTTTATTGGTGCTATTTAAATAAAGTTGAGTTGAGTTAAGTTAATTTAAAACTATACCTGGTTATTTGTTTTTTTATCATTAGCTTGTTTTTCAATGCATTTTGCATTTATGAAACAAAACATTGTGTATGAACAAAACTTTTCTAACTTTTATGAATCATTACCTTACCAACAGTTAAAGACAATTTAGAGGAATTTAATTAAACGGTTAGCATATATATAACTACAGGCTATCTGAATTTTAAGGTTTAAGGGCAGTGGTATGTCAGAATGTGTACAATTCATTTGTACATTTGTTTAGTCCGTAAACGTGCTATTTGTTCTTCACAGTCCCTGCATTTGGGAGGTCATTCTTTACGAATTCGACTCAGGCAGCATATCACTGGGATAGGTCATGGCCAGCTGCCATGTGAGCTGTATCATCATAGCACATTTTGCTCCAGACGCTTCTGTGTTGGGTTTGTTTTGTCTGGTAGGATTTAGAACAATGCAAGCAGGGTGATTTTAGAGAGCAAATGAGAAACAGTGGAATTTCATTATCACTACAATATGATAGAGAAAATGTTTTCTGTGTAAACTGGCAAGCGGCGGTCACTCACCCTGTGGAATTTCCTGAGGGCCACCAGGCATAGTGCACTATTCATTCAGGGGTCTTCATGAATGGCGCTTTCATTTGAGTGTGTACGTGTGCATCCATCCATCTTACCCAGTCTCTCTGTTGATGAACAGTAATGTCAGCCCCTCTTTTACTCAAAAACCCTGTGGTCATCGCTTGTCTAAACTCTGAAGTCCTGGTCCCGTCTATTTTAATCTGGCCAATTACTGCTTTGACTGCAGTGGTCACTTTGTCTTGTGTAGTGTCCTGTCAGGGCGTCGAGTCTGTCATTAACAGGACAAGTTTGTTTGTTTTGGACTTCCTGTTCGATTGCCTGTAAATCCAAAATTGAGGGTTGGTTTTATCCCTTCGGCTGCTCCGTAGATTGCGGTGGCTACTGTTTTGTTTCAGTTGGACCAGAATTGTCATGTGGACCATTGTGTTTGTGGAAATAATGACTGCACGGCACGGCCCGTCTCTTTCCGATCATCCCTTGCTTTGCCCAAGTTCAAGTTTGTTGAAGGTAGGGTTGCTTCGCATTGGTGGGGAAAAAACATTCTGGATTCTACTAGATTAAATCCACATGTAATAATGCCTTACATCTGGCTATAGCTATTGATTTCGAACCTGGGCATTATGTCAAGCGATTTACATGATTGCACTGTATTAAAACAAGATTCATGTCACCACATATGAGGTGATCGCCTTCAGACTAAGGCGAACCACTAATTTAGCGAATGAACGAACATTTAAATGATACTTGCCTGAAAAGTTGCCTTGTTTATCTTCTTCTGGGTTTTGATGGACTGATACTTCTAGATTTCCAGTAAAATCATTTGAGATGTGATAGTGTTTCTGAACAGAGTGGCACGGTCCAGAATTTCTACTACAGCCTTTGGAAACAGTGTTGAAGATGTTTTTTTAGATCAGCCTATGAATGTAGGTTATTAGGAATTAAAAATGTAATAGTCTATGGCGGTAACCTAACATAGCTTCTGCTATGATTCCCGCCAAACACATAGATTCCTGCCAAATTATGGTATCTAGGGTGCCAAGCCCTACAATTTTCATCTGTGGTCAGAGCTTCAGGAAAATGATGTGAAATCCGTATGCAGGTTGCTAGAGAAACACAGAGAGCCAGCACATAGCTGAGGTCCTATACTGATCACAGTCCTCTATCTTGACTAGATGTAGAAAGTCTATGCCATCTGAGGTTAGATGTGGCCACACAACACTTTTTGCTTGTCGGACAGATACTTCTGCCAGACTTCTCCCACTGTTTTGAGGTTTTGAGGAACCACATCAGAAACGGAAGTGAGATTTAACCTTCTTAGAGGAGACATAATTAAAATTGGAACTATTGTATCCAGGCACACCATAATGTCAATGTTTCACACATTCTTTTACATCATATACTTTCTTTTACAACACACAGCCTATAAAAAAAACAACAACAAAAAAAAACACACATTGCGATGTCTTTCACAGGCCTTATCGGGTATGCTCCATACATTCAGAAGATTGTGAACCAGTGGGACCTTCATGATAATGATGATGATCAGCTATTCTACACAAAGATCTACGTGGATCCACTTCAGAGGGTCGGTGAAAAAACCCAAGCCCAAAAATGCAAATTCTGTCATCGTTTGCTCACTCTGAAGTTGTTCCATAACTGTATGAGATTCTTTCTTCTGTTGAGCACAACATAAGATATTCTAAAGAATAAAGAATAATTTATTTTGTGATCAACAGAAGAAGGAAACTTGTACAAGTTTGGAACAAGTGAAGATGAGTAAATGATGACAGCATTTTAATTTTTGGGTGAATTATCCCTTTAAGGCACTCTCTGAGAACATAAAATGTGCTTGTAACTTGACCATATACACTAATACAACGCCTACAAATGTATCATACACTCAAACAAACTGGTTAAAAATACCCAACTATAAACAGTTTACACAAGGACAAAGATCACACGTTTACACAAACTCCACTGTGTTCTGTTCTTTATTTTAGGAAAGACTTAATATGACCTTGGACCACAAGTGTGAGATTTTCCAGAATTTGAATGGAGCCATGGGTGAGTCAATCCAAGATGGTGTATAAAACTTGCTAAAAAAATACAAATAATTGTTCATATGTTGCATCATGAATGCTGATGAATAAAGGGACATCAAGGTTTGATATATATTTTGCATCGTAACAATTTAAGTTTTGGCATCACTATTACAACTACTCATAGGGATTTAAATAAATCCATGTAACTTATATAATTTTGTGCCACATACTTGAATAACTCCTCTAATCATGTGGCCTAGTCGAGAAGAGGTCTAGTCTTATGGCCCAGGCTTACAATTTTTGCCTGCTGAACAATTAAACACTCAAAATAATTAGACAGATGTACTGAATCTAAGAATGCAAAAATCTATTTTTGAATTTAGATGAAGTTCTCCTAAAGTTTGGAACGGAGCGAGTGCGAGTGAGAAACACAGTGCACAACAGTTTGCCAGCCATTATCCATGGAAATGTGAACACCAAGGTAAATGTCTTCTTTCTATTCATGTCAATAATAAATGGGGACAGTGTAAAAAAAGACACAAAAAAAGACCTGACTCATAATAACTGCCATAATTTGCGCAACACGAGGCAAGGTAGAATAAATACTTTTCTGTTTAAATTAAACCGAATACACAGAGAGATTTTAAACTTCTCTAGCAGTGCTTCCTTTAGATCAGCATACACCTCAGCCTGCTCCTCGTCCATTGCTAAGTGTGCCTCCAGTGCCTGCCCTGTCAGCAACGGAACAAGCTGGTAGCTCCAATCCTCCTCAGGCCACCTCCAGGTCCTGGCTAGACGCTCAAACCGTCGGAGATAGTTTTCAATGTCTTCCCCCTGCCGGAAGACCGGCATCTTTAGTTTGGAGCGTTGCCTCAGCTGACTCGGAGCAGTAACCGTTGGGGAGTCTAGATCACGTGCTGGCATGGCTTGTGTGGATACTCTCGGTGCTGCTGGTGTTGGTAGCTCCATCCGTAAGCTGTCCATGTCGATTGAGGTCTCTGCAGGCTGGATGGACTGCACGATGCTCTCCCGTAGACCTCGGAGTTCCCGCAGATATCTCTCCTCCCTCTGCTCTTGTGCATCCAGAAACTTAAGCATCAGGGCCACCATTTCTTCACCAGATGTAGCGCCTGGATTAATGGGCTTGGACTGTGCTGGACTGTGCTTTGATGAGGCTTCAGAAAGACTTGCAGCTACCTCCTCATCCTCTGTAGTCTCCACTGAACCCCAAGCCTCATCCTTCTTAGACTCCGCCTTCACCTGGGACCCTAAACCCGTCCTGGGTTTCCTGCCTTTTGGCGCCATCTTGCGGGTAGCCATCCCACCGCTGCCACCGACTGTGATAAAGCGAGCACCACCAGCTCGCTTGGGGGATGTAACAAGTGTCCGTAAAGATGTTAAAAAATGATGGCTCACCCGCAACTGCACTTTCATGCATGGTGTAATTTATTTACAGTGCCAAAAATGAACAGTCCACAGTGAAGTATTTACAAGTGCATAATATAGTAAAATGTTCAACATGTCTATGTGCCATCGGATCGCATGAGCACCCGCCTCTCCGACAGCAGAAACAGCGGGAAGGGATGGATGTGGAGAGTGAATGAGGTGTGTGTGTGTGTATGTGTGTGTGTATGCGTGTGTGTGCCAGTGCCGCTTCCCCAGCGGTGACAATCATGTTGCCTTTGTCACAAACACGTTCAACTGAAAACCCCAATAAACCTACGTTCAGAGGATGCCCATGACCTCAATATCTATTAAAAGGTGTCCTAATAGAAAAATGCCTGAAAAAAGTTAACATACTGTAACCTTAAGTGCACAGAAAACTGATAGTATTTTCCATTAGAACACAACATGAGTTACTATCGAAATTATGTCCCAGACAGTAATATACTAGACCGTCCTTCAGCCAAAAATATTGTAGTCATGTCCCAGCTGTCTTTGTTAAGCTGTAGAGTTTGAGATTTTAGCAGGATGTCTACATAATAATGTAATCTCAGACCCAGAGCTGTTCCTTCTACACCTCAGTGACAGATTTAACAAACACAGCACTGTTTGGAGTCATCTTCTCCTAATACGCAACCATCTGTGCTGTTTCTAATGAATAACCATCCACCCAGAGCTCACCCTTATGCTCTATGCTTTCATTCAAGCTGCCTTGTGTCCATCCCAAAGGATATCGGTGATCTCCAGGGTCTTTAACATGCCCTGGGGATTACAGATGTTCTCGTAAATACTCAAACAAGTTCCAGTAAAAGTGACAAGGCTTGAAGATACACAGTAGTAGCTTATGACCAGAATGTGAAGCCAGCGGATTGGTTTATAGCTTTTCTTCATTTGGAATTGTGAGCAACTCCTGTTTTCTGTCTGTAATGTTTAATCTATTGACAACACAGCACTTGAGGTCATGATTTGCATGCGTCTCTAAGTGGTTGTCAGTCTTAGCAACCAGAGATGTTAAATTATCTAAAACTATCTAACATGTCTGTATATTTACCAAATTAGAAAGACAGCATCTGGAGACCATCTGTAATGTGGTTGAGGCTGGATTGAATTGAAGATCCCCTCCTTTCTATTACAGTCTAACTTCCTGTAATCAAAAGCAGCATGACAAAAGAGTACACAGCTGTCCAGCCAAAATCTGTGTCCAACAGCCAGTGAACAAATTAACAAGGAATACAGACTTGTCTTCCAGGAATCAAAAACTCAAAGCTTGTTTCCTTCGGCCAAGTACAGGCAAATCAAGGTGCAATATCCCTTCAAAATCAGAATCCATAAACATATATAGGTTATGACATATAGATTATATATGATATAGACTTTAAATGGTGTTATCTGATGTATTATATTGCCAGAATCCATTGGTTCTAATGTTCACGACAGTAGCCTTCTCTCTGTGTATGACAAATATACTGTAAAGTTAAATATATAAAATGTTTGTTGGAGTAAATAATATTTGATGTGGTGTCACATGGGCTTCACAGAGGGTGGGTTGCTGTAAAATACACAACTTTATCGCATCAATCAAAATACATATGTAAGGTTTACTTTTTCAGCTAAATTTGAGGCAACCTGTTTATGGTAACAAGTCAATTTGTTTTGATTTCCTGATCTAAGATAAAACATAGTTGTTTCCCATAAGCCAACATGCTTTTGCAAGAACATAATTCCCTTCGGAATGGTTAATCTGCTTGATCTGTCACACAATTTAAATACAAAATGAACATCAAAGCATAATTTTCCTCCCTGCGACGCTATCCTGTAAATTCCCTAATGAGATACAAAACTCATTCGTTGATGCATGTTGTGTTATACATCTAATGTAATAGATCAGCAATAACATAGTTCTAGATACTGTAAGTCATGAAACATTTGACAGCAGGAATCATTTTTGGTTTGTTGTCCTGACCAAAATTGGATTTAATTATTACAAAACTGAGATGGGTTATGGGTGTATATTTCCTATCTTGGATCATAAATCATCTCAAACTTATAGAATCAATATTTTAAAGATAATTGTTTTATTATTATTATAACAATGTAATTGTATTATACAAATAAATAAATAAATACATAAATAATACTTTTTTTTTCTCCCACAGCTATACTTCAATTACCTGGCCAACTACATCCCCAATGTGTGGAACTATGAGCAAGGCTGTACCATCTGTGACCAAGACATGGTGGATTTGTCTCAGCTTAAAGTGAGTCATCCAATGAAAGCCACAGTAGCTGTTTTTGCTCCTTTTCCTCTCAGCACCAGAAAGTTATATCTTGAAATTGTTATTTAAAATAATGAAACATTTCCAGCTCTATTAATTCATGCCTGTATATGTTGAGTGAAAAACTAGCTGTTCCTAGTTTTACACATTCCTTAAATTGTAAATGCCCATGAGGAGTCACTTGAGGAAGAGGAAGTTGTGCCCTGCTGTGGTGCAGGAAATGGCTTTTGGTTTTAGGACGGTTTCACTTACTGGGGTGTTGCTGTCAACCAGACCTCTCTTTAGCGGGCGGCTCAATGTGGGGTTTTATCCACAGGGTAACTTCAAGTGGTTGTCCTGAAAATTTGTCGTAGGGTTCAGCTAAGGTTGGCAAAAATGGCTTTGAGTTCTTTCCAATAAGCTTGAGTTACAGATGTGGAAATAACAAATGTCTTGCTTGTAGTATTTGCCAGAGCAAAATTCAGGTCACAAGCTGACCTGGTAATACTGACACATTTATCAGCATTTGATAACACACTGCTAATGATTCTAGAATGTTATGAAGATACGATGAAATGGAAGTAGCAACATAACTTTTAGTTAGGTTGGTTGCTTGGTGGCATTGCTAGGTGGTTTTTAGGTTGATCTGGTTAGGTGCTCAATGGCCCAAGTTAAAAAATCCCAAATCTTTATGGTAATCTAGTCTATGGTTATGTCTAGGACCATCTGTCACAAATCTGTAGAATTTTTAGACCGTTGTATGGTCCTCCGGGCATAAATCATAAGTCTAGTCAATTAGAAAACTATTATAGCATCAGGCCTCATCAATCGGCATGATATTATGAGATGATATATCCATAGAACAAACAGTGCAGGGCTGCATTTCTCAAAAGCATTGTGAGATAAGCTGATCGTAGAGACCACTGGAGACAATGGCTGTACCATCTACTTAGGCTTATGATGCTTTTGGGAAATTCCTATTACTAGCATGTTGGCTGTTTATTACTACTTACAAAGCACATATTAATGCATGACCATATTCTAGATCCCTTAACCCTACCCTATATCTAAATTTAACTACTACAACAACTACCTTGCTATCAATAAACAGCAATTAGGAGGTTATTGAGGGAAAACTCTTAGTTAATAGTGAATATGTGTTCCTATTCAAAAGTGTTACCAAACAATGCAATTGAGACAGTAGAGTAGAACTTTATTTATTTATTTAGTTTTTTCTTTGTCTGGCCTGGAAAAAGTATACTATAGCTTACATTATAGAACAAATGCCTGGGGAACTTTTTCATTTCAGTCATTGGTAGAACCTCAGATGACTCGTCATGTGAAAGAAAAATACTTTTTTAACACATCAGGCACATTTGGTTTATTTCTAGGAAGCACTGGAAATGGTGATGAGACGAATCCCACAGTTTTTTGTTTATTAGGACGAGGGAGTGTCTGGGTAGTACCACTCTCATCTGCTCAGTGGTTTTGGGTTGGTTCTTGAAGAAGGGTCAAGGGTTTAAAATCTCACACTGCATATACTGAGGTTGAAAGGGCCCTGTTAAAGGAAACTGTACCGGTCTAGACTCTGCAGAATCCCCTGAGTCTCCTGTTTAGTCCCTGCTCTTCTGTTGGTCACAATTTAAAGACTTCTGGCTCGATTCTAGGAAACTCCCTTCAGAAACCCAAAGCCAAGGTCGGAACTGGGAAATTGCATGGTGCCACTCGTTTCATCTAGTGAGCTGTGTAGACTGGTCAAGAACCACAAAAGCAGTGGTGACAGATGTATATAACCTTAAGCTCAATGTCATGGGAAAGAAGCTTTAACTTTCCAGACCTCCAGCAGCGCATCTTGCTATGTAAAAAAATAAGTCTGACTGGTATATTTATTTTGCTATACCATTTTAACAATGGTAGATATATTCGTTATCCTATATTCCATTACTATACTCCCATATAAGTGATGTGAAAATACAGAGAGAAAATACAAACAAGCTTGATTTTAAATGGTTTTACAGCATTTGACTGATATGTAGTCACATTTGTAGTATATTAACTGTTTTACTAGTTCAGTTTTATGGTTCAAATGTAGTTTATCTGATTTAAGAATTAAGAGCTTTGTTTTACTTTTTTGTGCTGGACAAATAATTAAATTAGATTAAGTATATCTTTAATTTATTAAGTATTTAATTATCTGCATTATTAAATACTAATAATATTAATCAAATCACTACAACAGGGTTATTAAGTATGCCTCTGTGCATTAGTCCTGTGATGGACTAGCCATCCATCCAGGGTGTTTCCTTGCCTTGGGCCCGAGACACTGGGATAGGCTCCAGCATCCCCATGACCCTACAGAGGACAAGCTGTTTGGAGAATGGATGGATGAACATGGTTAATGGAATCTATATATATATATATATATATTTCCAAAAAGAAATGTTGAGTTCCCAAGTAAAATATTTATATTGCGATACAATTTCTGTGCAATGAAAATACTCCTACTGTGATATTTTTTGAGGGTTATATCACCCACCCTATGTGAAAAAAATGTGAACTCAAACGCAGGAAAAATTCTTAATGTTTGACCAGACGTTTCTCTCTATCTAAACAGGAATTTCCACAAGTGACTGTTGGTATATACATCGAGCAGCCGACTCCATTCTTGCCAGAGTTCCTCGAGAGGATCCTGAGTCTAGATTATCCCAAATATAAACTGAATGTCTTTGTTCATAACAGTGTGAGTGTTTGGCTGACAAAGCAATGAGAAATATTTTACATTTTGGATTTTAGCATCTGTCTTTGACCGTGCTTGTTCCACGTCTTGTTCTTCAGGAGGTTTACCATGAGAAGCACATACAGAAGTTTTGGGAAAAGAACAAGGATGTATTCAGCAGTTTTAAAGTTGTTGGCCCCGAGGAGATCTTAACTCAAGGAGAAGCAAGGAACATGGGAATGTAAGTGTATCTTTAATTTCAGAGTCACTCTCGAAAATATGCAAATAATGAAGTAAATTACAATGCAAATTGGAGAAATTTAAGCTCTAACTCCCGATCAAAGATAAACGCAAACCCTTGCCACATGTCAGCAAACTTGTCAGCTCCTTACTAATAAAAAACACAGGGACAACATCCGACTGACCAAAAAGCAGTATATCTGCCCCCTCCGATAGTAATGTACCAAGAAAATACAGAAGAAGCTCCTCTGAACCCTTCTGTTAGCTCTTAGTTTAGCACTCTCCAAAACACTCCCTGTCTCCAAGATTCAGATCCTAGCTCCAAAACTAATCTGCTTGTACATGACTGCTTTAATACAGTTATTATAAAAGCTATCGCAACATCATACCAAGTGACATCTGCAAACAAATGCTGCAAGATACGCTCATTTGAATTTTCTGAGCTATTTTTACAACTACCTTTAACTAGCTGGTTCTAATAGTACTTATTGATGCTTGTTTAAGTGTTATGTTCATAATTAGAGTTAGTAACTTAGTAACCCCACATATTAAACTTCAGTATGTGACTTGTTGGATTGGTGATGCGTTTTCCACAGACAAGCATAAATAACTGACATCTATAAGCTATTATTGTATGCATTGTGTCATATACTTTCACATATTTGTAGGGCTTCTCTACAGGATGTTCAGTAGACACATTTATTCTCTTAGCTCATCCTGGCGCTGTTTTCTTACTGCATGTCTTTGTTTGGCATCGGTTGCTGTTGACATGGTGATATCACTCAAGTTGTTTGTCCTAATTACTAGGTCCAAAAAATGCTGGTTTGCTTAAGATGTTAGAGCAGACATTAGAAGATGTGTGTTTCCTGCAATTGTGCTTCAGAGCAGAGCGTTCTAAGAAAATAAAAAAAATATATACAAATACTATACTCAGAGGAACATCATATTGCTCAGATATTGGTCTTTAATAGCTAAGGACACAGTTAAGTCTAAATATTAACTTTCTTCTGATGTTTTTCTGAAAGACTTTATAGGACAGAAGGGCTCATACAATTTGGTCTTGGACAAAATTTTGATAAGAAATGTTAGTGTTATTATTCAGATCTCTGACATTTGAATGCAGTTTGTCACATTTCAGGAAATAAAAAAGGTTTGCCAGAATTCTCAGTTCAGTCTTACTGGATCTCAAGAGAAACAACATTGCCCTGAATTTTGCTATAATTAATAATGACCCCTGCTATTTTCTAACAGGGATTCGTGCCGGAAGGATCTTTCTTGTGATTATTACTTCAGCATTGATGCAGATGTGATGCTCACCAACCGTCAGACCCTAAAACTCCTCATCGAGCAAAACAGGTAGTTTCCCTTTAATCAATAGCGAGCATTTCAATGCTTTGGAATCTTCCACAGTAACCACTTTGTTTGAGGGAACAGACTTGAATTTTCGTGCGACCAACCACTAAAGCCACATGTACATTACAGCCAATTGTAATCCCTCAAAGTTAAAAAATAAGCACGGGTGGCTTCCTGTTTTCCCATGGTGCATAGAAACAGTCTGCACTATATTGCATGTGTTCTTATAATGCCACTTGACTTTAAATAAGAAACAAGGCCAAACTCAGTCACATTTAACGTGACAACCTTAAGCGTTCTTTTGCATGACTATGGAGGAAGCCCTTTTCAGATATTTTAAGAAGGCTTGGGAACTCTTTCTGCTGGCCTCTGGCTTGTGGAAAGAAATCGTATCCGGAAACCGTAGAACATGTGGAATTTTACTTTCTTGCTTTCACATTGTTGACCAACACTATAATTTCCACTAATGTGTTTTCAATGACATGTTTACCTCAGTAAAGTTATATGCTGTACGCTTGTTGAGTTTAAGGTCACAATAAATGTGAAGGGCTTGACTGTTACTTCAGGGTCACTCTCACAATTATAGGAACAATACCATATAAAACTGCACTCATGTGCCTGAATAAAAGGATGCCTACTTCACAACCCGACAATAATATGTTCTCATGTGGATCATGGTAACCATAAACTTTATAAACCAATCCATCCATCCCACCTATTTTCCAAACCACTTATCCTATATAGGGTCACAGGGAATCATGTAGCCTTTCCCAGCATCTCAAGCCACAGTCAGTGGACATCCTGGATGGATGGCCACTCCATCATAGGGCTAACATACAGACACACCTACAGGCAATTTATTTTGTCCAAATCACCTATACTGCATTTTTTTTTTTTGGGGGGGGGGTTATGAGGGAAACAAAAGCAGCCATTGTGTGGCCTGGCCAAATTCCCTCCACTGGCCCTTGTCAATCATGGCCTCCTAATAATCCCCATTCACTTGATTGGCTCTATGACTTTCTCTCCTCTCCACCTGTTGCTGTTGTCCTGTGGCAGCCGTCGCCTCATCCAAGTGGATGCTGCACACTGGTGGTGGTTGAGGAAAGTAGGGCTGTAACGATAACCGCATTACCGCTTCACTTCGGTAATGAATGCCGACTGCGGTGTTGAGGTCATCACCGTCATCACCGCACTTTTTTTGCAAGGATATTTGCAGGAGGATGCTAGAGGTCTGCATTCCGCGGGACCCAACCATATTTCTTGTGACACGGGATTCAATTCCTGAATAAAACATGGTAGCGGTCGGTAACTCTGGTGTAATTTGAACTGGAGTGGGCAGTCTACCAATATTCCATTCCCGATGTCCTTTCAGAACAGCATGTCTGGGTTTTTTACTCTCTCTTATCGCTCATGCACTGCACGCACGGTAGTGATGCACGGTTATATCCAGGGCACGCACGGTAGTAATAAAAAAATACTTTATGATGCACGGGTGGGATAAGATAAATAATTAATGGCAAATATTTTTTCTAAATAGGTTACAGAAATCGAATAAAGTTTACACTAACATATTAAAGTTATTCAACAAAACATTAGGCTATTTAGTCAAGAGCAGTGAGGGATTTTCTCTTCTTTTGTTGTTTGATTAACATTATTTACAGACGGCACAGTTTTATTATAGGCTGCTGTCACAAGACCTATTTCACAAATCCAATACTGATATACATGTGCCTTTTCTTTCGTAAATGTTTACATTAACTTAAGACAAAACTGACAGTGCTTACTGACGGGTTGGCTGGTGTGCCTGGGTGGGACCAGATGTCATGGGTTATTTGTTTCATGGTTTATTGTGTGTTGTTGGTGCCATGTGCTCTCCTGTTATTGTCTGACCCCCCCTCCTTATCTCGTTATTGTTTCAACCTGTGTCCTCCTCGTTTGTCTCCCCATATAAAGTCCTGTGCTGATCTGCTGTTTGAAGTTATTGTGTGTGTGATGTCTGCACGTGCAGTTCTCTGCCTGCCTGGCTGTTTTTCCCCCTCGGGGTAGTTTTTGTTCATTTTGTAAAGACCCACCAGTTTCTCTGTGAATCTCTCCGCATGCACCATGACAGAACAGATCAGCCAGATGAGGACTCAGCGGAGAGTGCTCACACCAGCCAAGCCTCTAACAGCAACAGCCCCCTCTACCAACGAGTTCCAGAGTTCCATCAGCAGGGCACCGACGTGAGGAGATTGAAAGCCTCCAGGTAGTGGTCCATAATTTGCCCTGAGATTCTGTTCTTGGGGTACATGATGCGGCCCTCAAGGACCTCTTCAACAGTGCCCTTGAGGAGCCCCTCAGCATATGGAGGATGAGGGGGCTGGACCACCTAACAGTTCGTGGAGTTTTCTGGCATGTTCAGCTAGGGCGGCTGGTGTGCCTCAGGCAGGGCTTGCCGAAGCTGCCACACCCAGTCATTCGCGGCCCTTTCCGGAGCTAAATTCTCGGGCTGATACACAGCGTGCAGGATCCCCCGCTGAGGCGGTGCGAGCGGCATGGTCTGCTCGGGGTCTTAACGATGCCCGCTCCGTTCCGGGAGCCGACAGAGTCCGCCCCAGAGCCCGCTCCATTCAGAGTCCGCCCCAGAGCCCGCTCCGTTCCGGGAGCCGACAGAGTCCGAGAGCCCGCTCCTCAGAGTCCGCCCCAGAGCCCGCTCCGTTCCGGGAGCCATCGGAGTCCGCCCCGGAGCCCGCTCCGTTCCGGGAGCCGACAGAGTCCGCTCCAGAGCCCGCTCCGTTCCGGGAGCCGACAGAGTCCGCTCCAGAGCCCGCTCCGTTCCGGGAGCCGACAGAGTCCGCTCCAGAGCCCGCTCCGTTCCGGGAGCCGACAGAGTCCGCTCCAGAGCCCGCTCCGTTCCGGGAGCCGACAGAGTCCGCTCCAGAGCCCGCTCCGTTCCGGGAGCCGACAGATCCGCTCCAGAGCCCGCTCCGTTCCGGGAGCCGACAGAGCCCGCTCCAGAGCCCGCTCCGTTCCGGGAGCCGACAGAGCCCGCTCCAGAGCCCGCTCCGTTCCGGGAGCCGACAGAGCCCGCTCCAGAGCCCGCTCCGTTCCGGGAGCCGACAGAGCCCGCTCCAGAGCCCGCTCCAGAGCCCGCTCCGTTCCGGGAGCCGACAGAGTCCGCTCCAGAGCCCGCTCCGTTCCGGGAGCCGACAGAGTCCGCCCCAGAGCCCGCTCCGTTCCGGGAGCCGACAGAGTCCGCCCCAGAGCCCGCTCCGTTCCGGGAGCCGACAGAGTCCGCTCCAGCCCGCTCCGTTCCGGGAGGACAGAGTCCGCTCCAGAGCCCGCTCCGTTCCGGGAGCCGACGCAGTCCGCTCCAGAGTCCGCTCCAGAGCCCGCTCCGTTCCGGGAGCCGACAGAGTCCGCTCCAGAGCCCGCTCCGTTCCGGGAGCCGACAGAGTCCGTCCCAGAGCCCGCTCCGTTCCTGGAGCCCATGGAATCCGCTCACAGAGCTCCCGAAGCGGCGGCATCCGCTCACAACCCTCCTGCTCTGCCTGCACCACCCTGGCACCCTGGTCTATCTCTGTCTCCAGGCCCTCTGCCGCTACACGGGCCTGGCCCACCATCCCTCCCCCTGATCCGCCTCTGGCCCACCTCCCTCCCAGACATGTTTTTTTTTTCTCTGTCTTAATGTTGGAGCATCTGGGATCTGCTCCTTAAAGGGGGGGTTATGTCACGGGTTGGCTGGTGTGCCTGGGTGGGCCACCAGATGTCATGGGTTATTTGTTTGAGCACATGGCTTATTGTGTGTTGTTGGTGCCATGTGCTACAAACTCCTGTTGATTGTCTGACCCCGCCCTCCTTATCTCGTTATTGTTTCAGTCGTCACGTGGTCCTCGTTTGTCTCCCCATCAGACAAAAATATTCTCCAGGTGTCTCCAGTCCTGTGCTGATCTGCTGTTTGAAGTTATTGTGTGGTGATGTCTGCACGTTCTGCAGTTCTCTGCCTGCCTGGCAGTTTTTCCCCCTCGGGGTAGTTTTTGTTCATTTTGTTTCATTTTATTGCGCAGCATTAAAGACCCACCAGTTTCTCTGCATTTGAGTCCTCGCCTCATCTCTCCGCATGCACCATGACACTTACGAGGATACTCGCCAGGACGACAATTTTGACGTCATTTTTAGTGTATTTGCCTTCTTAAGCGCAACAAGCTTTGCTTGTTTGATTTGGTACTCGCAGAGCGTGCCTTGGATGTGACTGTGAGTGCACAGTAAAGGAGAGCACGAGTACCGAATGGCTTAAAAAGACTTGAAAATAATACATTTTTGTGACGATGCAACAATGAGGATTAGGAAATCAACAATTCTCAACCCGGGCCCGTCAACTCCAAATGCGGCCCACCGAAACAGTTTTAAAATTAGTGAGCTAAAGTCTAGTAATGCAGCATGCAGCAGCTCTAGGTGCGTCGATGTGAAGAGAAGGTCAAAGAGAGAGGACTCGGTGCTGAATCACTCACGCTGTTTTCAAATGACTGATTTGATCTAATGGGTTGCGTGAATTTATTTACTCTGCTAATCTATATATGCTATATTGAATAAATGTTTTGCAGCAATACCGCACTGAAATTCAGGACATAATTAAACATAATTATATTATACAGAGGATTGTGAAATAGATTTCCATGACTTTTCCTAAACTTTCTGGGTTTATTTATTTTTCCAAATCGATCCAGGTGTGGAAATTGCTTTTTTAAAATTCCATGACTTTTCCAGGTTTTTCATGACCATACAAACCCTGAATGTGACGATCGGGTGCGGGTCGGATTCGGTTTATCTCAATCAGACAAAAATATAGGTGCGGGCGGTTGGCGGGTGGATAATTAATTTGAAGCTGCAGATTCGGGTGACGTCTTAGCTCATCCACGCATCACTAACTCACGGACTAGTGCCTCTGTGTCATGTATTTTATTACGCAGCATGTGTATAACGACCCTCAGACAGAACAGGCAGGCTGTCGATGAGTGACAGAGCAGAATAAGGATGGCCAATCAAAGTGTGGATGCGCTGTCCTTGAAGGACGTTCAACTTGTACTGGAAAATGGTCAGTTTACTACTAAGAAACCCACGTCAGGCAAGTCTGACTCTGGAAATTCTTCTCAGGGATGTTAAATTGTTCGGTTTCATGAACAATTTATTTCATTTTGCAATGTCTAGGGCTAGTCCTACAGACAGCAATTTACAATCTCAACTTCATTGTTCTGTTACTCATTTCGAGCATAATTTCACAAAATTGGTTATTTTTTTATTTACAAAATAATCTGGGAGCTGGTTTGCTATATCAGACTGAGTACAGAAGCGAACTGAAATTGAGCGGAAGTACGAAGTCTGACGTAGTCAGGCTAGCGGTCTTTTACTTTAGTTTGAAAATAAAATCCTCTGTTGCGCTCAGTCCGCTGTGTGCACTTTCGTGCTCGTGCTGATGCAGTGAATATTGGCTCTACTCACGAAGCGCTAGTGCTGAAAGCGTGTCTCTTCACGTGATCAGTGAAATCTGTGTCATCCTGGAAACTTAACTAAATCTAAATGTTGTGGTCATCAAATATAATTAGGCTTTTCTATAATTTTAGAGTCTTCTTTTGGTGTCAAAAAGCAGCAATATTTATTGCATAGTAGGCCTATCATAGTACATTTATGGACTGTTTTTTATTGATGTGCTGATTCTTCCTTTTTCCACCTTAGAAAAATAATAGGCCCTCTTGTCACCCGTCACGGAAAATTGTGGTCCAACTTTTGGGGAGCCTTGAGCCTAGATGGTTATTATGCGAGATCTGAGGACTACATTGACATCGTGCAAGGAAAGCGTGTGTGAGTGTCTTGGAGGATGTGATCCAGAAATTACTCACATTTCACTTTATATACCTTGAACATTACAACATTGCATGCATCCTTCTCTGAATCAAAAAGAGTACTCTATCCAAACTTGTTAGCATGTCCAATGCCCATTTCTTTACCAAAGTCTATTTTAAAACAGTATTAAAAATATGACTATGTGATATATGACTATATTTTTTGTCTTTCCTTGTATAAATAGTGGTGTGTGGAACATCCCCTTCATGGCCCATGTCTACCTTATAAAAGGTCAGACTCTGCGCAATGAGCTTCAAAGACAGGAATGTCTTTGTCTTGGAGAGATTGGACCCCGACATGGCCATGTGCAGGAATGCCAGAGATTTGGTATGACCGCTGGAACACAAAATTGTACAATTATAGTAATTACAGTATTTAAACTAGATCAGCAACATTCATAGCATTTATGTTATCATAGTAAATAGTTGTAATTATGTAGGTGTGCAATGTAATTTAATATAATTAATGTATTTTGTATTTAATATTACATGTATTATTCATCTCAAGCTCCATCAACAGCACTTGTGGCTTGCAGTATTTGTTTTTTTAATCACTGAAAAAAAAAGAAAAATACAGTAAATCATTACAGTGGAATTTATCAAAAATGTTAATTTATCAAAAGTATAGTCACAAAATGTCAAGGATTCTGTTGATATAGCTGAAATTGGAATAAGGGAGGAATGTAGGAGTAGACATGGAAGCCCTTTTCTGCCACTGTATAAAAAAATAGATACATAAATAAATAATAATAAAAAATAACAATATTAATTGCAACTTTTTATCTCACTATTCTAACTTTGCGTCATGTAAACTTGCAACTCTGACTTTTTTCTCAAAATTGTGAGGTATACAATTTGCAATTGTAAGTTATAAAATCATAGTTGCAAGATATAAAATCACAATTACGCTAATTAAAATCAGAATTTTAAGCTATAAACTCGCAATTCTGACTTTTCCCTCGCAGTTGCAAGATTATATCTCACAGTTCTGTCTTTTTTCTTGCAATTCTGATTTCTTTTCTCAGAATTGAGAAATAAATATTTGCAATTGCAATTCCAATTCTGAGGGGAAAAAGAATGAATATGTTCATACAATTGCGAGTTTATATCACACAACTTTTAGAAAAAGTCAGAATTGCGAGAAAAAAAGGAATTATAAGATCGCAAATAAAAAAAGTAGCAATTCCTTTGTTTTTTTTTGTTTTTTTTTACTCAGTGGCAGAAACGAGCTTCCACAATACAGATTCAGTAGATCATAAAGCAATTCACCTCCAAAACCCGCAATTATTCTGTATTAGTTTGCATATGTCAATTTAGCCTGATGTCTTAATGCTTTGAAACATCAGCTGCACTTCTGTGACCAAGATGTAACTGGCAAGTATTCTAAGTATATCAGTGCGCTATCCTGAAGGCATGGCATGTCTGTCTGTTTATGGCAGCCTCTGTGATGCATTCAATGTGTTCTATCATCCTTTCCTTCTCTCCATTTTTCACTTTCATAGTGTGAGCTTGAACCAATGGGAATGTTTGGCTGTGCTTTTTGCTCCTCCTTAAAAAACATGCACCACTAATAACTAATTATGATGTTTCTATAACGGTCTACAGCGAACTGCTTAGGACACCTAAAGGCAGCGCATAGACATTTTCTGAGCAGAAAATCAACAAAAAAAAAACTCAACACGAGAGTGCGCAGGCATCTCTACTGTTCTGGTGGAGTTTAATATTGTACATGTGCTGTGTCCGTATCTTCCCTAATATTCTAAATTCTTATCTATCTCTCTCTCTCTCTCTGTATCTTACTCTGTTTATGTCTCATTATATAATTTACATGGTGCTTTTCCTTTATTTTAGACAGTACAGAGAGAAAGAGAATCTCCTTCTCCGGAATCATTCCATATGCTCAGACCCCCACAGGTTCCTCTTATTTTGATTATTATATCATGCATAATTTCAGATTTAAATGTTTTAAAGCAAGGCATCGCTTTTCCAAATGGTTAGAAAGTGATATTCCAACCAAACTAAATTAAATGTAGTCACTAATGCAGATTTTGAAGTAAAATGTCTGCTAACATTTAATATTTGCTTGCTTGGGGTTCATATGTGTACTCTCAAGATCACAAGCATTGTTGTCCGATCACAGACCATATAGTCCCAGAGGACTGGGTGAAACAAATTAGAAATTAATTACTATGCATGTGGAAAAACCATAAATTCCCATTTCATGCTCAATGCAGTTGTTTCATGGTTTTTCTATTCCATAAATGTATGTGCATGTGCTGGTAGGCATTAACAAATTTGATTTAAAACTACGGCCATTTTTGAATACATCTTGCACTGACAGCTGTGTTCTCCTAAGCGGAACCCTTCGGAAAAGTGATGCTATTGAGTTTGATAAGCTACATCTGCTTTTTTTGATGGGGTTAACCTGGACAAAGCACCAGATATTATATACACTGAACCATGAAATTCTACATACTGGTGGAAAAGGCCAATGAAGGGTCTAATAGATTTCCTTCATTATAGTTTTCCCTGTATTAACATCTGTAACCAAGAGCAACCCCCTTCCAAGCACACTAGTACCAGTAACAAGAAACTTATCCTCATTACATTGACTTATCTCAGTCTAGGTATTGCGTCCAATTGTAAGTTGCTTTAGAAAAAAATGACTAAATGTAAATTGAAATGTAGATATTTATGTAGCACTTCTTGTACATATTTGTATGTTTGCATTGGAATGAACAAGTAGACTAATATGTTTGAGATTGGTTCAAGACATGTTTTGGTAAAGCCTAGACTGAGAGTAAGTCTTGATCTTCTCACACTTATGTGCAAGAACACTTGTCCCTGCTTCTAGTATAGTAAACAGGAATGTTGATTCCTGAAGTTGCACTGTTCCCAGCACTTCCATATGTTGCCGTTCCATGCCCTCTCACAGCCCTTCCCAACATCTGTCCTCGTTTGCTATTGATTACACATTATCACAGATTATGCTGATAATTTGTGATTTGTTTTCATCATTGACTTTAAATTATTTGCATTATCTGTATTGTTTATTGCTCATTTTACATTGTTTAATTTTTGTTACCATTCGATTTTTGCATTAAAGACATAATTTGTAGTATCTAACTACCTTTTTTTTGTCTGCCACAGGGAGTTTTCATGTATATTACAAATCGTCATGAGTTTGGAAGGCTTATTTCGACTGCCAACTACAACACATCTCATTATAACAATGACCTTTGGCAAATATTTGAAAACCCACTGGTGAGTGACTAGATGATTTGTGATGAAATGTTTCCTGTGTAGTAGTGTCTAGTACAATACATAAACAAAAGGATCCAGAAGTGTTCATTTAGTGCAACATTTGTCATCAATAATGATGTGGAGTGCTGACAGGGTAAACATACAGTAAATCTGTGTTGACCTCCATCTAGGTTTTAGTCCACCTGCCGAATGAATGCAGGGAGCTAATCACTGTTTGCAATGCAGGTCAGTCAATAGGCTAAAGTACTAATCCTCTTTCTTTTTCACAGGACTGGAGAGAGAAATACATCCATCCCAACTACACCCGCATTTTCACTGAAAACCTCTTGGAGCAGGTGAACAAACATTTACATATATTAATTTAGCAGATGCCGTTCGGATAGAGTAGGAACGATCATTCCACCATGGAGGTTTAGTAAAAATGTATATTCAAGAAAGGTTCATTCACTTACCTACCATACTTATGGGACAAGGATAGATTTGCAAAAGTGGATGCAGGTAGGAGGGTGCAAATGCAGAACCAGTGGTTGTTCTATACTGTTGGTCTGATTGAAGAAAATTTTTGAAAAACTGGCAGAAGTTTGATGAGTGTTGCATTATTCCATATTCTAGCTATGACTGGACAAGGAGCTGTACTAGTATTGCCAGAAGTACCAACTTCGGTACCAGTCGGTACTGCAATTTTAAAAACATCCATTTCCTGCTAACATTTGAGCGATGTTGAGCAGATTCTTTAACACCACTGATTGACCATTGCTTCACACTCTTCACCGAGCGCTCACACAGAAGCACATGGGAGCGTTTGAAAGCCTCGTCTATTAGCGCGGATCCGTCTATTTGCTAATATATTACGAATCCAAACCCCAAAGATAGGCTTTCAAATGCTCCCTTGTGATTCTGTGTGAGCGCTCGGTGAAGATCATAAAGCGATGATTATTGTACCAAACACAGTTATATCTATTGAGCATGTGAACACTATGGACAATCAGCAGTGTTTAAGAATCTGCTCAACAACACTCAAATGTTAGCGGAAATTTTACCGAAGTCGGTACTTTTGACAACACAAAGCTTTACAGAGTGCTTAGATAGGAACCAGATAGGAACTAGACAGAACCTGATCTTCTGGATAAAGTACAGTGCAAATCTACGGAACTGGGCAGCCTTTGCAATGGTATGTGAAGCCGATATTGTCTTCAAACATTACCTTCAGCTTCTTGCATGATCTGGATGCTATGTTCATTGACGTGCCTTGCTAAACGATGTCGCTGACTTGTGGGCTTGCTAGAAGAAAAGGATATCTGTCTCTGTCTCAGAAAGAAAGAGAAGTAGAACTATGTGTTGTTGGTAGAGATGCACCGATTGACCGGCCAGTGATCCGAGCCAATCCTTTTATTGCCAACGTAGCAGGCAGAGACTTCACAGCCACGCACACATTCACAGTTGCGTCTAAACACGTATTCTTGCATGAGAATGATAATAATTTTAATTAAAATAAAATAAACTTACAAAATATGATTTAGGTAAGCACAATTAGACGGTTATGATGTTTCCCCAAATAACAATATCAGGACAATTGCAATGTGCCATGATTTTAAACAATAGTATTTAATAAACAAGAGATTAAAATTAAGTGACTTAAATTTTAGACAAAATATTGACTGTTTTTGCTCAATTTTGCCAACGAAAATAGTTGCGTTCTCCGGGCAACACACAGCGTTGTCAATGATTCAATGGCCTTATGGCCCCTTATAGACAGTGAATTGCCTCGTTTCTGATTGAATCAGCCATTTGAATGAATCGGTTGAATAAATTGCATTTTTGCAACATTTATTTGTATGTTTAAAAATATATGTAAAACATTAATCTTAAAAAAGTACTTATGCATTCAAAAATTTGCAGTGTAAATTTCACCTCAGCTTCATCAAACTGACCTCAATGTATGGCATTTATGTATTTATGCATTTATAATACCTCAACTTCATCAGATGCAGCTTCTGTTTCCTCAGCAGTGGAAAGATGGAGTTTGTTAATAGTAATTTAATTTGAATCGTAACAACTCTACAGTTTCTTACTATGCTTATTGAACTAATTGAAACAAAGTAATAATTTTAAGTGAAAGATGACACATTTAATAAGTTTAGGGGAAAGAAATGACCATTTATAAACAGTGTGAAATGACATCTGTTTTGTTACATAAAGCAACTAATTTTAAGTTAACTATTTCTTCCTTTTTCCAGTCACAGAGCACTTTATTTTGAGAGTTGTTTAAGTGAGAGAAAATTGGTAAATTAGTATAGGTTGGGGGAATTGTAATGTTTAATATTTTTTTTATTAAGTACATTTTTATTTTATTTCAAGTGTTCGGGATTACTTGATAATTACAGTTTGGTTTTTGGATCAGGGCTGGAACTGAAGTATGCAGGACGGTAGCTCTCCAGGAGCAGATTTGAAGATCCCATTCTCTTGTGGTGCTTTTCCACTGCGTGCTACAACTTGGCTCGACACGGTTCAGAACGGCACGGCACGGCTCAGTTCGGCTCGGTTTGCGTTTCCACTGCAGTTTAGAACCGCTTTAGAGTGGGCGGGATTATTCACATGTCGTTATAGTTGCGCCACCTCTACCGTGACTCCTGAAAAACTTTTTAATTCCACGTCGCTCCATCACGCTCTCGCTGGATCCGCTCCTCGGCTATCAACGAGAGGAACTTCTGTACTTCCCCAATAGACTACGAAACCATTTTTTGGTTGTTAAAGAAAGGGTGCGCTCATTCAAAACAGTTGCGTTCGTGCTTCGCTGGTTGTGCTGTTTTAAATCTAGCTGTCTCGTGCCGCAAGTTCAATGACGCAGGCAGTGGCGATTTCCTCCGGCCATTCAGTGATCAGCAGAGCTTACAAGTGACGTTTTGGTAATGGTACGGCTCGCTTGGAACCTTGGCCGAGGTGGTACTAAAAAAATTACCAGGTTCCAGGTACTGAACCCAGTGGAAAATCTCTCAAAAGTGAGCCGTACTGAACTGTACCGTGCCGTACCATGCAGTGGAAACGCGCCATTGGTCTAGTTGGCTTCTTTTGAGATTGTAAATCCACTGATCCTCCAATAAACCAGCACGGTAGCTTTCCAAGAGCAGAGTTTAAGATCCCATTCTCTTGGTCTAGTTTGCCTCTTTTGAGGCTGAAACGTTTCCAAAATCATCACAAGCCTAAGTTGATCGTAGCTCGATTGGTGCCAGTGGGTCTAAGATGTACTTATGCTTATGATGATTTTGGGAAATGCAGCCCAGGACAGTAGCTCTTCAGGAGCAGGGTTGGATATACCTGCCCTAAATAATCTACATGGGAGGCAGGATTCAAACCAGCAGTTTCCAAGATACTCAGTATTGAGAAGGTTGATTGGAGGATCGGTTGATTCACAGTCTCAAAAGACACAAACTAGTCCAAAATAATTAGGACAGCTTATCTGGGGGCCTTAAAACAGCATATCTTCATTAATCATCATTAAATCCACTTATATTTTTAATCTAGTTACCTGCATCAAAAGAACTGTAACTTAGTTTAAATTGCAGTTTGGACAATTCTTCATCTTCTCTCTGATCTTTACATTTGCTGTTTTTCCTACTGTAGCTTTTAGAGTTATATATGTAAATTAGTTTTATGATTGTCAGATAAATATATACAATTCAATTTAAAATACAGTTTTATATGATGTAACCTTTGAAAAGAAAAGCATCTGTTCTTTGCATGACACTCTCATCAATGTTTGTATGAGTTATGATTATTTAGATTGAAAATACAGTGGGTAAAAAAAAAAAATTGATCCCCTGCTGATTTTTTTCCAATACAATAATGTATTGATATAATTGTATGCAATGGCTTACATTTTAATGAGTGAAATAAGTATTTGATCCCATATCAATTAGCAAGATTTCTGGCTCCCGCGTGTCTTTTATATGGGTAATGTGCTGAGATTAGGAGCACTCTCTTAAAGGGGGTGCTCCAAATCTCACATAACTGTATAAAAGACACCTCTCCACAGAAGCAATCAATCAATCAGATTCCAAACTCTCCACCATGGCCAAGACCAACAGCTGTCCAAGAATGTCAGGGATAAGATTGTAGACCTACTCAAGGCTGGAATGGGCTACAAGACCATCGCCAAGCAGCTTGGTGAGAAGGTGACAACAGTTGGTGTGATTATTCGCAAATGGAAGAAACACAAAATAACTGTCAATCTCTCTCGGTCTGGGGCTCCACAGTTGTCAATGATCATGAGAACGGTGAGGAATCAGCCCAGAACTACACGGGATGATCTTGTCAATGATCTCATGGCAGCTGGGACCACAGTCACCAAGAAAACAATTGGTAACACACTACGACATGAAGGACTGAAATCCTGCAGTGCCCACAATGTCCCCCTGCTCAAGAAAGTACATGTACAGGTCCGTCTGAAGTCTGCCAATTAACTTCTGAATGATTCAGTGGGGAAATGGGTGAAAGTGCTGTGGTCAGATGTGACCAAAATCGATAGTAGACCCAAAATCAAACATGGAGGTGGAAACATTATGTTTTTGGGGATGATTTTTTTCTGCTAAGGGGACAGGACAACTGCAACGCATCAAAGGGACGATGGATGGGGCCATGTACCATCAGGGCCAGGGCATTGAAGCCAGCCAGGGCACTGGAAATGGGTCGTGGATGGTACACACGGCCAAGGCAACAAAGGAGTGACTCAAGAAGAAGAACATTAAGGTCCTGGAGTGACCTAGTCAGTCTCCAGACCTTAATACCATATACAATCTGTGGAGGGTGCTGAAGGTTTGAGTTGCCAAACGTCAGCCTCAAAACCTTAATGACTTGGAGAGGATCTGCAAATAGGAGTGGGACAAAATCCCTCCTGAGATGTGTGCAAACCTGGTGGCCAACTACAATAAACATCTGACCTCTGTGATTGCCAATAAGGGTTTTTCCACCAAGTATTAAGTCATGGTGTGCGAAGGGGTCAAATACTTATTTCACTCATTTAAAAGCAAATCAATATAGAACTTGGATTTTGTTGTTATTCTGTCTCTCACTGTTCAAAGAAACCTACCATTACAATTATAGACTGATAATTTATTTGTCAGTGGTCAAACATACAAAATCATCAGGGGATCAAATATTTTTCCCCCACGGTATGTTATGGTGGAACAGCCAAACTTGAGCTGTGTTAAGGGTGAAAGTTAACCTGATGATACTAAGCACCAGTTTATGTTTCTGCAGCCATGCCCAGATGTGTTTTGGTTCCCTGTGCTCTCGGAGAAAGCCTGTGATGAGCTGGTGAATGAGATGGAAAATCTTGGTTCGTGGTCTGGTGGAGCACACAAGGTCAGATAAACCGCCTGGCCTTAAAACAGTCTGCACACTTTGTACAGGGATCGCCCATGGATGAAAAATACTTAAAAAATGTGTAAATACAAACAGAAAATATTTTAGGTAACACTTTATTTAAAGGTGTCCTTGTTACACGTTACATGTAATTACTTTTATAATAACAATTAATTATGCATAATTACCTAAGCCAAACCCTAAACATAACCATAGTAAGCACATTTAGTTAATTAATATAGCTCAGTAGTTAAGTGTATAATTACACTGTAACAAGGACACCTTAAAATAAAGTGTAACTGATTTTTATTCTCAATAGACAAAAATGTGTAAATATTTAGTCAACTACATATAATATTTTTTTATATTTTCCAGTGGAAATTACCTTTTAGTAGACTTTACACAGTGGCACAATTGCTGATGACATTTAAGGCTTTTATCATTGACTGATTGCCCAGTCATTGTGTTTTCTCTTTGCAGGACAAGCGTATCACTGGAGGCTATGAGAGTGTCCCGACAGATGACATTCATATGAAACAGATCGATTTTGATAAGGAATGGCTGCACTTTATCAGAGAATTCATCTCCCCCGTCACTCTCAAGGTCTTCTCTGGCTATTACACCAAGGTCAGCCAATCTGTATGGGTCTGGACAGAGTCATAATGAGCTGTTATATCAGAACGTCTGAGCATGTGTTGAAGAATTTCTCTCTTCTACCTCAACCTCATCTTTTTGTGAAGCATTTTATCCTTTAATGTTTGCTAGAATGAAACCCAATGAAGACTGTACAGAACATGGTTATATTTCACTCCAAATGTATAATATTTTAAGATTTAGTGTCATTATAATCATTAATAACAAAATAAGCCTTTGGGTCCTTTGAATCATTTGAGTGTGGTTACATTTATTTTATTATTTTACTATAGCAGCTTTGCATTTCAGTGTTTTCATTATCAACCCAGTTTGAGAATCACAGAATCATTAATCATATAATCAGAAAATTATATATATTTTTTCACTTTGTGGGGTTAAATACGACCCAGACATGGTCTTGATTGGCTTCTTAAAGTTCATCCATTACGTCTGGTTGATTTGACTCATAGCTTCACACACTCAAATGCAATCACTGAATCACTGAGCTGCTAAGTAAGGCATTTTTTTTATAATTTGCCCAATTTAAACTAATTTTGTATTTTGTCAGCCAGCAGGTTTTTTTTTAGTACATTACACATCTGCATGATTTCTGAAAGCTTATTGCAGTAGCCAACCAAAACACAGCTTGCTAGATGAGCTTTGTTTAGTTTTTGGTCGATGTGACTCATGGAATGAGTTAAGTCATCTTTTTCTCTGTAATTTTCGACTTTCTCTCTTGCGCTGTTCTTTTAGGAGGGCTCTGTTCACTGTTAACTGGATAAGCGCTGTTAGTTCTCTGGTTGATTTGACTCATGGAATGCGAACTCTGGTTGGCACCGTGAGTTTGAGTTCTTTGTGGGTCATCCATTAAAGGGATAGTAGACCTAAAAATGTAATATACAGCATTAATCACTCACCCTTTCCAAATCCATAAACTGTTGTTTTTAGTAGAAATAAGAAGTAGAATTTTAGAAGAATGTTCGCTAAGCTCTCTTCCATACAACAGCAGTACAAAGTGAAGCAGTCTGTTAAAAGTACCATATACTCCATATAGTCAGTACTGTGCCATTTCAAGTCTTACAAAGCCACAAAATAACTTTATGTGAGGAACAAAACAGTCATTTTAACTATAATCTGTCGCTGTTTGGAAAATAACTACTTGAAGATCCTTCTCCTTCTGTTTGTTCCACAGAAGAAACAGTTTAAATGAAAAAAAAAACTGTAAGCAAATCTGTCAGATACTTTTGAGAGTTGGGTTTTGATTGTGTCTCCCATGTTTTTCTTGCAGGGTTATGCGATTATGAACTTTGTGGTGAAGTACACTCCAAACAGACAAGCCTATCTAAGACCACATCACGATTCCTCAACATTCACCATTAATATTGCTCTCAACAACAAGGGCTTGGATTTCCAGGCAAGTTGGTACACTGGCCTTACTTTTCCTAAAATAGGTTTTAAATACATTGTTGAATCACAACTTATGACACATTTCCTTCTATTTCAGGGTGGAGGTTGTCGATTTCACAGATATAACTGTTCCATAGAGTCTCCTAGAAAAGGATGGAGCTTCATGCATCCAGGTAGACTCACACACCTTCATGAAGGACTACCTACCACCAACGGAACACGCTACATAGCAGTGTCCTTCATAGATCCTTAGACTCACGTAAAGTTATAGTAGATCTCCACTAGGAATTTACTAGCCTTGATATGTTTGTGTAGTGTCAGCTGTTTGTCTGTTTTTACTGATTCATTCTTGGATTATGTGTTGTGTGTCTGTTTGTATTTGCTGTCTTTTTAAACATGTACTACTGTCGAGAGAAAATGCTGTTCAACAGAAGTTTAGTAAAGTCTATGGATGCATTTACACAAAACACACACACGCACAAGCAGAATTTCATACATATAAACCTTGTTTCATTACTCAAAATTATATGAGAGATTTGACCATAATGTTTCTATTTGGGCAAAAAAAAGCAGGTGAGGTCAGTAACTCTTAATTTAAACAACTCTGGTTCAGGGCGTTTAGCATTAGCACTCATTCATAATAGCTGCTTTCAAGTCCTGCTGGAAAAAAAAAACATCATGTTTACTAGTTTGGAAATTTTAATTTTGATATGATGTGCATTTTAGTGATTCTTATTGGAATAAAATGGACACCACATTGTTCGTATATTTTAACATTCCAACAAATACAGAAACATTTTAGTACCATTGCAACAAAATTAAGAGCAAAGGATGCACGTTATTTGTGTAATTGCACTTTATTGTTGCATTTGAATCATTCTTGTGTTACCACAGAGAATAATGCAAACATTGTGGCTATTCTTCCTCAACAGCACATTAAGTGTCTAAACTCAATTGCACCATTAACATTTAGTTACACCATATGTTCAATATCAATTTGTTTCTGTTGGGATTCTCTAACTGACAAACCACCCAGCCCCCCAACTCGGATGCTCTAATATCATAAACACAAAAGGAAGATGAGCTCAAAGTACTGTAAAATATCTATATTTCTACCAATTGGAGAGCTGTTAGTGTCAATGATATAACATATGACTTCAGTGGCTCCTCCATGTAGCAGCTGACCATGTTTTTAAAAGACATGAAACAATTACTTGGGATACATGATTTGAAACAATGAATATGCTGTCAACAAAGTATACTTTTGTATGTTTGCACAACAAGAAACGGCAGGGTTAAAAAGTAATCCTAGTATAATTTTTTTTTGTGTGGACAAAGTTTTGCTGAAGGTGTTTTTACTGTAAAATGCAAGGTAATAATGCCTTATTTATCTGAACTGAAAAATGTCTCGGAGATGTCAAATTTTTTACATTATCTTGTTCCTTACAAATGTTTCATCCAGGTCAGTCTCTTAACTTATTTTGAAATTGTTGAAATAATAAAAAATGTGTTTAAAGAGAAATGGCTGTCTATATTCAGTTAAAAATAAATGCATTTTTCTGTTTTTATAAAACAAAAAATATGATCAAGCCAGATCAAGATTGGGACCAATCCAATACGTTAACTGGCTAAACATGTAAAAATGCAGTGCAGCTTTAGAAAAATCGAAACAATTTATTTTTACACAAGCAAATATGACATGCCTTGAAACATTCACATTCCGATTGTCATACTAATGTAATATAATACATGTGTGAACACTAACATGTCCAGCACATGACACCTGTTCTTTCAAACCATGCAAGTCTTCTTAGAATCAATCAGCACAGCTTAGAACTTAAAGTGTTGGCAGAGAGAACATGTAAACAAGTAGCAGATTGCAGATTTACGCAATCTATGATTCCATGGCAGTGACACATATTTGAACCCTTCTTGATGTGAGATTGATGAGATGTTTGAATCTTACAATTAAAGGAATGTACAGGGGAGTTGATACTGTAGTACTTCCTATGCAACTGAATCCTTTTGACTGGAATCAGGAACTTTAAAAATCAGTTGTAACAGGACAAGTGAGCGAAGCGACTAAACACTCTTTATAATCAACAAATAAAAGTCACGCTTCTATCTCACACTTCTATCTCAGATCCGCTCCAACTGTCAATGAAAATAAATGACTTGGGATTCTTTGTAACTGCAAATCATTGTCAATGTGAATGCACCTTCAGTGTAGACTGCACTAACTACATAAAGTTTGAAAGTTGCCATAGCAAAGGAAGGTAGCGGATATGCCATGTGATGCTGAAGTGTGAGATATTTTTCCTTTCCTTCATCATTCGTCTCTTGGTTGGGGTTTGATGGGAATAACTCCCTGACTTGTTCAATGTTTCCGTCTGGGTCTGCGGGTTTGAGAAGCTGCTGAGAAATGCAGCAAAAGAGGGAGGCATGTAGGTCAAAGACATGAGCGCAGCAGCAGGCTACAGAAAGATCCCTTTGTGGCTGCTCTCCCCCTGCACAGGGCTCTGAATGATGACATTGATGCAGGGCAGCGGTACAGGAAACGCACAAGGCTAATAAACTTACAGGTTAGCTGAGGATAACTTATCAAACAGAGCTGAGAGGGAAACCTGTAGTCAAGACGATCAGTATGAAAGGTGAAAGCGGACAGGAAGTATGAAGTCAGATCAGGTCACTTGGCTAGATTTATTATTTTTTGACACTCTGTACATTCTAAGAGAGGGTCTAACCAGGGGTGTTTAGTCCATATAAGCTATGAATGTTCTGCACACCCAAACCATTTGAAATAATTAGTTTGAGGATTGGCTAATAAAATATATACTATAAATACCTTTGTGATTTTGTGCTTAAAATAAAGTGTACATTAAAAAAAAAATAATACATATTGAGAATACACGTGTAACTTATGTAAAACAACTACAACCCGAATTCTGAAAATGTTGGGAATTTTTTTTATATAAAATTAAAACTAAAATACTTTCAAATCACATGAGCCAATATTTTGTTCACAATAGAACATAGAGAACATAAAAACAAATTACACTTTTATCCACTAAATTAGCTCATTTCAAATTTGATGCCTGCTACAAGTTTTAAAAAAGTTGGCAATGGGGCAACAAAGGGCTGAAAAAGCAATACATTTTGAAAAAAAATCAGCTGGGAGAACATCTAGCAACTAATTAAGTTAACTGACATCAGGTTTAGCTATAAAATGTGTCTTAGAGAGGCAGAGTCTCTAAGAAGTAAAGATGGGCAGAGGCTCTCCAATCTGTGAAAGAGTGAGTAAAAAGATTGTGGAATAATACTTTAAAAACAATGTTGCTCAATGTCAAAGTGCAAAGTCTTTGCAAATCTCATCATCTACTGTGCATAACATCATCAAAAGATTCAGAGAAACTGGAGAAATTTCCCGCATGCTTCAAAAAATTCCACCATTGTGCCCATACCGAAGAAAAATAAAATCACATGCTTGAATGACTGGAGGCCCGTTGCTCTGACCCCCATCTTCAGCAAGTGTTTTGAGAAGCTCGTCAGAGACTACATCTGCTCTGTGCTGCCTGCTTCACTGGACCCACTTCAATTTGCATATCGCAGTAACCGTTCCACAGACGATGCTATTGCCTTTACCCTGCACACTGCTCTCTCCCACCTGGAAAATAAGAACACCTATGTGAGGATGCTTTTCATGGATTATAGTTCAGCATTTAACACCATAGTGCCTGCCACACTGGTTGCGAAGCTCCAGACTCTGGGACTGAACAGATATCTCTGCAGCTGGATCCTGGACTTCCGGACAGGCAGAAGTCAGGTGGTCAGAATTGGCAACAACACCTCATCTTCTCTGATCCTCAACACTGGTGCACCGCAAGGCTGCGTCCTCAGCCCACTCCTGTACTCCCTGTACACACACGACTGTACAGCTACACACAGCTCCAACATCATCTTCAAATTTGCAGATGACACAACGGTGATAGGCCTGATCACCGACAATGATGAGACGGCCTACAGAGAGGAGGTGAGTACCCTGACTAAATGGTGTCAGGAGAACCACCTCTCACTCAACATCGACAAGACCAAGGAGCTGGTGGTGGATTTCAGGAGACAGAGCAGAGTACACACACCCATCACCATCGACAAGACACCTGTGGAGCAGGTAAACAGCTTTAAGTTCCTTGGCGTTCACATCACCGAGGATCTCACATGGTCTGCTCACACAGACGCAGTGCTGAAGAAGGCACATCAGCGCCTCTTCTTCCTGAGACGGCTGAGGAAGTTTGGAACGAGCCCCAGAATCCTCAGGTCCTTCTACACCTGCACTGTGGAGAGCATCCTGACCGGCTGCATCACCGCCTGGTTTGGAAAAAGCACCGCTGGCAACCGCAGGGCTCTGCAAAGGGTCGTGCGAACTGCCCGCCACATTGTTGGAGGTGAGCTTCCCTCCCTCCAGGACATCTACACCAGGCGGTGTACAAGGAAAGACTGGATGATTATCAAAGACTCCAGCCACCAGTCCCACAGACTGCTCTCTCTGCTGCCCTCAGGGAGATGTCTCCGCAGCATCCGATCCTGCACTAGCCGACTGAGGGATAGCTTTTTCCCTCAGGCTATCAGGCTAATGAACAGAAAAAAAACTAATACACCCTACAGCACACTCCCACTTTACAATATGCACTGCAATTTAACACAGTTCAATTGGACTACACGCACACACTGCACAAACACAACAATCTATCTGCTACCACTGGATACCATGCAACACACATCCATGACATTTAGTATCCGGCCTACGTAAATCAGCTGCAACTTCTATTTTTATTTTTTCGCATACCATTGTATGTATAGGTGTACATAATGTAAAATGTGTATATTTTGCGTATAATGTGTATTGATAACTGCAAGTATGTCTAATAGTACACTGTGTGTACTGACTATATGTATGTGCATTCTGCACATTGTCTTCTATGTAAGTATGTACTGTCTATATGTACATTTTTCTGCACTGTCTGGAGCACGCTCTCGAGAATTTCACTCACCACGGCACACGTGCTGTGGTGATGTGACAATAAAAGTGATTTGATTTGATTTGATTTGTACATAAGGGAAAAGACCTTTGTTGGATGGCCGTGGTCTTTTGGCCCTCAGACGACACTGCATCCCTCATCGGCATGATTCTGTCATTGACATTACTAAATGGGCCCAGGAATACTTCCAGGAACCACTGTTGGTAAATACAATCCGCTGTGCCATTTGCAGATGCCAACTAAAGCTCTATCGTGCAAAAAGGAAGCCATATGTGAACATGGTCCAGAAGCGCCGTTGTGTCCTGTGGGCCAAGGCTCATTTAAAATGGACTGTTTCAAAGTGGAAACGTGTTCTATGGTCAGACGAGTCCAAATTTGACATTCTCGTTGGAAATCACGGACGCCGTGTCCTCTGGGCTACAGAGGAGGGAGACCTTCCAGCGTTCAGTTCAAAAGCCAGCATCTCTGATGGTATGTGGGTGCATAAGTGCAAACGGTATGGGCAGCTTGCATGTTTTGGAAGGCGCTATGAATGCTGAAAGGTATATAAAGGTTTTAGAGCAACATATGCTCCCCTCCAGACGACATCTATTTGAGCAGGACAATGCAAAACCACATTCTGCAGCTATTACAACAGCATGGCTTCGTAGTAGAAGAGTCCGGCTGCCTGCAGTCCAGATCTTTCACCTATAGAGAACATTTGGCGAACTCTTCAGCAGCTGGAAACTTATATCAGGCAAGAATGGGACCACATTCCAACACTAATAGTCCAGAAACTCATAACCTCAATGCCCAGACGTCTTCAAACTGTTTTGAAAAGAAGAGGAGATGCAACACCATGGTAAACATGCCCCTGTCCCAACTATTTTGAGACCTGTAGCAGGCATCAACTTTGAAATGAGCTCATTTTGTGCATAACATTTTAAAATGTCTCAGTTTAAACATTTATGTTATCTATGTTCTATTGTGAATAAAATATTGGCTCAGGTGATTTGAAAGTCTTTAAAATAAAATTTTATTCAAATTTAAAAAACATCTCAACATTTCCGGAATTCGGGTTGTAACTTGACTTAGGGGATATTTACAAAACACTGTTTTCAAATAATATTTAAAACTTTGTATACATTTTGGCCATTCATTTACACAACAATAGTGTTTTGGGTTTAAAAAACAAGTTTTTGAAAATGATACCATTAGCATCAAAATGTAAATGTAACATGTGTTTTACTTTTTCAGTCTATAGGAATACATGTGCGCAGGCATGTAGTGTTTCTTTACAAAGTGACATTGCCAACTACTGGACTGGCATGCATAATACAGCATTGTTTTGTCATTTCATCACATTTCATGTGAACATGGATTGTTTTGACAATGTTATCATCTGTATGCAAAACTTTTCAAAAACAAAAAGAAAAAAACGTTTTTATTTTTAGTACAATAGTTTGTATATTGTATATTTTATGTATTCTCAAGCAAATCTAATTTTAAAAGTCCACTGAGAATCTTCTTACATTTTATTGGCACAGACAAATAATTTGTTTAAGTACACTTTATCTGGCAACATGCTTTAGCAATTTCTGAGGAATTGTATTTATTTATTTGTTCCCTATGTTTGACAAATCTTGCGTGGTGTGCAACTATGTGGAAAGGCACTGCCAACCATTGACACTGCCAATTAATGGCAATTTCTGTCGAAAGTCCTACTTTTAAAATGACACCTGCCATTGTGTTACTTATTTGTCATCTCTGATCAATTATGTAGCATACCTGGGGCCTCATTTATAACGTGTGCTTACCCTCATATTTGATCTTAGAGTGTGCGTACGCTTAAATCCACGCCAGCGCTCATATTTATAAAGATGGTCTTTGATGTGGAAAAGTGCTTAGCGTCACATCAGGGTCTGAGCAGACGTACGCATTTTTTATTGTCGGAGTATTGCAGGTTTTTTAAAATGTAAGCTATTCTTGCAGCTCGCTGTTCTAAATTATGATGATTGGTGATATTTTATATGTTACTGACATTAATTAGGAGTCGTTTACAAGGCAGAGAGCTGAAACCATTAAATTGCGTAGAAGTTCAAGATCATTTTTGATTCATAGATTTCACATCTGAAAAAGACACGTACGCGCATTTTCTGTTCTTATGTTTATTCTATGAATCAAACGTACGCATATTCGAGATATGATCGTAAGATCAAATTTAGGATGGTTTCTGTGCAACATTTTATAAATGAGGCCCCTGGTTTAAAAAAGTCACCATTTGCCACTGGGTCTTACATGTCATGTTATTAGTAAAGCTTTAAAAATGTTGAATGTATTTTTTTATGACCGCAGCGGCACCAAATTAAATTCCAAAAATACTTAAAGCTTCAAAACGCGTTTACTTAACACCTACCCAATCTTCAATTTTTCGGAAATCAGACTATGAAAAGCTTACCTAAAGATGTTTAATTCCTTGCTAAAACAGCTATTAAAAAATTGCACTCATGGTGTCCATTTAAGGTCAAATCCAGGAAATCATGGTTTGGTGAAGGAAATACCAGAGAGTCGTTGCTGAACGTGTAAGTCAATTGACGTGTCCCTCTAACTGCAGTGGCTACTGACAGGTAATGATTACACAGTGCAGGCCTGACCACATAAGGAGCTTGGCCACCCATCTGTTTATGTCTAAAAAGAAATCCAGACACACAAATACCCTTTCCATTTCTGTAATTACACTCTCACACATTTATTATGGGGTGGAGCAGAGGTAAATCTGGGTCTTTAGAGTTATCACAGGGTGGAACCACCCTGTTTTCTGAGGCATCAGGGTGGAGTCTTTTGTTTAGCAGTGGGCAGAATGAAGGATGGTGTCCACAAACCAGTGCCAAACATCCAGCACAGCAGACTAACCAAACAGTGTTTGCTTACAGGCTGGAGTTTAGGTATTGAAAATATTCTGCAAATGACAGCACAGCTATTAATACTTTATTCTCTTCCTCTTCCTATTCCACACACACACACACACACACACACACGCACGCACGCATGCACGCACGCAACACCACACACACACACACACACACTTTCTGTGTGTGCAATCTGCTTTGCCATTTCCATTACCAGGCTGATCCACCATGGGAATTTGTACTGGTCTAAACTGACTGGTCTTGTTAAGAGTTGTCCTTGAAAACAATATCCAACAAAAATTAAACCTTATTTTCATTTCATGAATATTTTCTGTATTCAGAAATCAAATGAATTATGTGACCATGAAGTGGATGAGAACATCCAGATCTTCCTGGTTTGGAGAGAAGGATCAGAGGTCCGAAGCTCACCAGGCATGTGAGAGAAGCAATGTAGACATTTCAGACGTTTGAAGAACAGCTCACCATCTAAATGAGACCTGAATTCACTTAACTCCTCTTATAATTTAATTTGGGATGGTAAGTGTGATTGGAAGGCCTTCGTTGTATCTTCAGTGAGACACACGTTTCACCACAGCTGGACCGGCACGGAAAGCTCAGAGGGAAAATATGAATCAGTGAGTCAGTCCTTATTTTGACACATGGAAAAGTACTAATGGAGAAAATGATGAGTAACAGAAAGTCATCTCGATGAGGTGCTGTCCTATTAAAATAACAGTAAGTGTTAATGTGCCTGTATACGTGATTGTGTGTGTGCAGTTGTGAATGTGGTATGGATGGTGCTTTTTGGTTGTTCAATAAGTATTTTGTATAAGGTAAGCTTCAA
The DNA here is from genome assembly GCA_027422405.1 of Ptychobarbus kaznakovi. NCBI lineage: Eukaryota > Metazoa > Chordata > Actinopteri > Cypriniformes > Cyprinidae > Ptychobarbus > Ptychobarbus kaznakovi. Next base: position 18,476,225 of record CM049814.1, read on the forward strand.
GACAAATACAGACTCTCTAGCCATGGTGAGCAATTGCTTTAATGTGGTCTTAAATTTTATGAGTTTGTAAGTAGTAGTTGCCATCTGATGTGTGCTCAAGTGATTTTATTTGAAATAAAACAGTAATTTTAGGAAAAATTGCATTTTAGGTGAATAATTGAGGTTTTATATAATAATTTTAGCTTTCTCATGATACCTCAGAACTGGATGGGAAAATTAGTTGGGTCACTGTATAATGAGTAGCATTAGCTGGCAGGTGTTGCCGCTATTCTTTAACAGTACACACTACAAACTAATTGCATTGTCAACATTCACAATTAAAACTTACCAGTTAATTAAAAAATGCAGTTTACTTTGCTATTATTCTTAACTTGATATGACCCTAATTAAAATATCTGGGCTCAAATAAAATCATGAGATTACCCACTGGTAAATACAACTTTATCTTCAGAGACAAAGGTTTTTAAAGTGAAACTCGAATACTTGGGTTGTCTCTTAAAATCCTAGAGAACTGACTGGCTGTCTATTGCCAATACATGGACAGTAGAATACAAAAACAGCATCCAAATAATAACATAACCTTATACACTTTATTTTTAATGTAGAGTAAGAGTGGCCATGGCCATTTCTTAATTTTAATTTGCTAAAGTCTCCAAAAAAACTCAAATTTAGCCAAAATTGAGTTGTCATAAATGTTAACAATTTTACTATCTACAACTTGAGACACCCTACAGTGCTAAAACAAACCATCTAGGTAAGCTGTTCATTTCCAAAATATAACTAATTTCACAGCTAAAGGCATTTTGCGAACCGCACAGTCTTAACATAAATGTGCTGTTGTCCTCATGACATCTCTACCAAACATTGGCTACATTTTTTGACTTGAGATTCTGTATTTGCTCAAACTAAGTAAGCTATACTATATATTTTCTCAAGTTAATGATCTTTTTGAATGTTGTCTGTATTTTCTGTGTGTCTTGTATGCTCTTTTGGGGAAAAAAAATACTTGTAGACAAAATAAAAAAAATTGGTTTTGTTTTTGTTGTGCTATTTTGCTTATGTGGCATTATCATATTTCTCTGAGACCCAGGGTGTGACATCACACTGACTTACAGAGTGTTTAAAGGACATTCAGCCTCTGGGCCACACAGCCAACAACACCCCATAAAAATCCGCTCATTCTTTTTATTTAGTGGGCAGTGAATGTGGGCAGCTGCCACTGGGGCCCTGTAGGTCCATTTCAGACCTCTCACGGGACGTAGAGCTAAACACAGACACCACAGTGTGCAAAATATGTGTTAAAAATGCATACTGCCCTCATAGTTAAGACCAGTCATTTGGCGCTAACGCCCAGAGCCATTACTACTTTTTCAGGTGAGTGGTATATCCTTTCTCCTAAACAGTAATTACGGTTGATTGTATGCTCGTGAGTGCATCAGCTTATTTACTTTCCAGCCATGAGATCCTCTACCGGATTGTTTTAAATGCAGGGCAAAGCCCATTTAGCCAAATTATACAGCAATACTCTGGAAAAACAATCTAAAAACTAGAACACTCCCAGACATTTATCCTTCAACTTATGGAAAGACAAAAAAGGAGATATTTACCCACAAACAGTTTCATGAGCAGGGGTGCGAGGCAATGTCTCCAAGGCTCTCTTCGTTTTTTTGTTTTATTTTAATACCTACCCTCTCTCTCTCTAGTGGATTTATGAGTCTAGTTGAGGGTAAAAGGGTCGTTGGCAAGAGTTCCTGTTTGAGAGCTTAGGGTTTATGATGTTGACACTGAGGTGTTTCTGGAAATTGGAAGAGATTGCATGTGTGTTTGTGTGAGCAATCATAAAAGTACGATGCCTACAGGTCCAATCTGTCGGCATGCTGTGCCAACCGCGACCAGACACTGAGTACATAGAAAATCAGTCAAGTTTGTGTGTCAAACAGTCTGTTCTGACATAGACAAATACTTCATGTGGTTTTACAGGATGAATGGACCCAATGAAGTCTGTTTTTTTTCACAATAGTGTTTCTCTTTCTGAGTTGCCAGACGATGAGGAAGAGGAAGACTTCGGGGTGGATTTAATGTGTTTTTCAAGCTTGAGCAGCGAACCGAAACACTCCTCCATCAAATCTGATGGTCTGAGTCAATAGGGCTGTAACTCCACAAAGTGAACCTCGGCGTTCTTTCTGCCCTATTTGGCCTTTGTCTATCAACCGGACCACATGTGCGCAAGCAACTGCACATTTTTGACCAGACAAAAATCTAGTCTTCTGTAATTCAACAAACAGGCTGTGGGAAAACCTTTACGAGAAGCAAAACAGACTTTTCAATCAAGGCAGCTGTGTTCAAACAGGTGTATGAAGGTTATTTGAGGTATGTTAAAGACATGAGTCTTAAGAATGTAATCAAAGGCCGTAAATCTGTTCACCTGTCTCTGATATATCATTATAGATTGTGCATAACAGTGGAAAAAATCTGCATGTATGGGGCGCATCCCTGTTATGTTTGTTTGCAGTGATGTCATCTTGTGTTTGTGTTGATATGGCTTGCGTCACGGCTGTCTGCTCAGTGTTTATTACTGATTATTGCTGCCCACACGGGAGCTGTCTCTCTCCCGAGACGTCCAAAATGAGTACTTTACACACATACACATCGATCATATGACACACATACTCACAAACTACACATCCCATACAATTACACTTCTTGTACCTTTATCTTCCCAAAATACCAAATTCCCAAACCTTGCACAAACTGACCCTCTTTTGTGGTATAAAGCCAAGGCACACCATATAAAACAGAAATACATTGTACTGTGCACATTTAAAGAACATTTTTTGTTTAGTGTTGTGTTAATGTGCACTTCACACAACTAATTATGAATTGGGGGCATCAAGTACAACATTTATTCCCAACCATTTTACTGGAGGCACTCGAACAGTATAAATACAGGTGCATCTCAATAAATTAGAATGTCGTGGAAAAGTTCATTTATTTCAGTAATTCAACTCAAATTGTGAAACTCGTGTATTAAATAAGTTCAATGCACACAGACTGAAGTAGTTTAAGTCTTTGGTTATTTTAATTGAGATGATTTTGGCTCATTTAACAAAAACCCACCAATTCACTATCTCAACAAATTAGAATAATTCATAAGACCAATAAAAAAAATATATTTTTAGTGAATTGTTGGCCTTCGGAAAAGTGTGTTCATTTACTGTATATGTAGTGTGTTTAGCTGAATTGGAGTAGTATTTTGTTAGATGGGTATAAAAAGCGTAGTTTACCGCGGCAGCCTTCGCATGAAGATCTCCTTGTGAGAAGACCGAAAAGTGTAAAGACCATCGACTCTACCAAGCGACTCCAACGGGCAGGAGCACTATCAAAGGATATAAGTTTCACTTTTTATTTATCTTCTTTCTTACTGCTTGTTTCACCTCTGTTTTAGTTTTTATAACCTAACCTAACCTAAGTTGTTGTTTGTTAGCATGTTTTTGACAGTGTTCTTTTTTAGGATTACTGATAAACTACTGCCGTTTGATTTGTTATATATTTTAATTGAGATGATTTTGGCTCATTTAACAAAAACCCACCAATTCACTATCTCAACAAATTAGAATATGGTGACATGCCAATCAGCTAATCAACTCAAAACTCCTGCAAAGGTTTCCTGAGCCTTCAAAATGGACTCTCAGTTTGGTTCACTAGGCTACACAATCATGGGGAAGACTGCTGATCTGACAGTTGTTCAGAAGACAATCATTGTCACCCTTCACAAGGAGGGTAAGCCACAAACATCCATTGCCAAAGAAGCTGGCTGTTCACAGAGTGCTGTATCCAAGCATGCTAACAGAAGGTTGAGTGGAAGGAAAAAGTGTGGAAAAAAAGATGCACAACCAACTGAGAGAACCGCAGCCTTAGTGAGGATTGTCAAGCAAAATTGATTCAATAATTTGGGTGAACTTCACAAGGAATGGACTGAGGCTGGGGTCAAGGCATCAAGAGCCACCACACACAGACGTGTCAAGGAATTTGGCTACAGTTGTCATCAGAGGCGTCTTACCTGGGCTAAGGAGAAAAAGAACTGGACTGTTGCCCAGTGGTCCAAAGTCCTCTTTTCAGATGAGAGCAAGTTTTGTATTTTGTTTGGAAACCAAGGTCCTAGAGTCTGGAGGAAGGATGGAGAAGCTCAGAGCCCAAGTTGCTTGAAGTCCAGAGTTAAGTTTCCACATTCTGTGATGATTTGGGGTGCAATGTCATCTGCTGGTGTTGGTCCATTGTGTTTTTTTGAAAACCAACGTCACTGCACCTGTTTACCAAGACATTTTGGAGCACTTCATGCTTCCTTCTGCTGACCAGCTTTTTAAAGATGCAGATTTCACTTTCCAGCAGGATTTGGCACCTGCCCACACTGCCAAAAGCACCAAACGTTGGTTAAATGGTGTTGGTGTGCTTGACTGGCCAGCAAACTCACCATACCTGAATCCCATAGAGAATCTATGCAAAGAAACCTGGGCTTCCATACCACCTCAGCAGTGCCGAAAACTGGTCACCTCCATGCCACGCCGAATTGAGGCAGTAATGAAAGCAAATGGAGCCCCTACCAAGTATTGAGTACTTTTTACTTTTTAGTCATTTAGCAGACGCTTTTACTAAAACTATAAGTTAAACCTCTATAAATACTATATATACACATTTAAGAAAATGGAGAAATTAAATAAAATGACAAATGCATACAAAAACATTTAAAAACTAAACATTTAAATGAAAACAAAAATAAAGCTAAAAACAATTCAAAATATTACAACTACAAAATGTATGAGTATAAAAATAATGTTAACATGACACTAAGCCAAAGTATGTTGAAGTAACGTTACTAAAATAACTCAAATTTATAAAAATTAAAACTAAAGAAAATACCTATAAAGACATAATAAATTCATACATAATTAATCTAAAATTAAAATATATAACAAATCAAACGGCAGTAGTTTATCAGTAATCCTAAAAAAGAACACTGTCAAAAACACATGCTAACAAACAACAACTTAGGTTAGGTTAGGTTATACAAACTAAAACAGAGGTGAAACAAGCAGTAAGAAAGAAGATAAATAAAAAGTGAAACTTATATCCTTTGATAGTGCTCCTGCCCGGTGGAGTCGCTTGGTAGAGTCGATGGTCTTTACACTCTTCGGTCTTCTCATGAGGAGATCTTCACGCGAAGGCTGCCGTGACCGCTACCGCGGTAAACTACGCTTTTTATACCCATCTAACAAAATACTACTCCAATTCAGCTGAGCACACTACATATACAGTAAATGAACACACTTTTCCGAAGGCCAACAATTCACTAAAAATATTTTTTTTTATTGGTCTTATGAAGTATTCTAATTTGTTGAGATAGTGAATTGGTTGGTTTTTGTTAAATGTGAGTCAAAATCGTCACAATTAAAATAACCAAAGACTTAAACTACTTCAGTCTGTGTGCATTTAATTTATTTAATACACAAGTTTCACAATTTGAGTTGAATTACTGAAATAAATGAACTTTTCCACGACATTCTAATTTATTGAGATGCACCTGTATTCAAACTCTTCCTAATCAAAACACATATGCTTAAATTCACTAGCTTGTTAGTAAATATTCCAAGACTTAAAATTGGTTGGTTTAGATAAGGAAGGTGTCCAAAATATGTATCACTGGTGTACCTCCAGGAGCAGGGTTGTGAACAATTAATAGGACCTGCATTTTCACAATCATTTAAATTAAATTCAGGCTTTCCGCAAAGCAATGCATAAAGGAATAAAGGAATGCTCAACAACAACAACTTGAAATATGAAAGTTAAAGTTTAGAATGTTTACAATTTAACATTCTGTAACTTCCTTATAGTTGGGAAAGTACAGCTAGCAGCAACTTTAGCAACTTAATAGTCTTGAGTTAATGACAATGTGATGTAATGTTTATTAAAATAAAACTCATACAAATATAAACCTCACTTGGTATTAGTATTTGAATTGAAGGCTTATGTTATACTTCATCTTGTTTGAACTTATGTTGAACTTTACACATATAGGTGCTGTATTAAACTGTAATAAAGTACTGAATAAGTATTGAATGTATACGAGTGGCTGCAGTCATTCTCTAGCTGAATTTGTGGCAGATACCCAAGAAACTGGATTAACTCCATGCTAGTGGTTCTAACATTCCACTGAGCTGGAGAAAATAAACATACTCCGCTCGAGTCAAAACGGAAGTCACTTCACGTCATGTTAAAATTGACCTTTTTTGGGACCACACATAAACGTTCATCTGATTGAGTTTGCACTTATTTGAAGAGAATAAAAAGTGGGGAAAAGGAATACAATATTTTGGACAACTGTGTGATGACTTTTTTTGGCTCCATCTCCTGGCTCCCCTTCCTCTCACATTTGTCTTGCAATTTCACTGCTCATTGCTGGTCTTCGGTATTTGTGATGGTGCTCGCGCCTGACTACGGCCAAATTTCAAAACAGTCTGAAATCTGTAATAGCATCTGTGACTAGTCACAGCAAGTCTCAAGTGCTTATACTAGACTAGAAGACTGTCTGGAATGGGCCACATGCTGAGAGTTGGGTACAACCGGGGCTTTTTGTTGCAGACTAAAAACATGAATAGGCGACAAGCTTCAGTCTTGTAATGTTTGCTTGGCTTAAGATAAATGTCTTACATGAATCAGCTCCCTCCAAATTTAGTAAATGAGATGGCTGTTGAATTCTCTGGCAAGACAAAATAGAAAATACTTAAAACGGAAGATAAGGAACTGTTGGAATAATTGTTGGAATTAATCAAACATTCAGCATCAGTAATTAAAAAGCAACATACAGACTTAATTGATAGAGTATATCATCAAATGGTTAGATCTAGCCAAGAAAACATTATGGAAGTGAAATTACATTACAACCTCCAGGCAAAGGCTATCAAATTTTGTACAAACCTAACATTGTGTCAACCCTAAATTTGGGAGGCTAATCATGGGTTTCCATGATTAGAAAGGAAGACGAATTTTCTCACTATGGTAGAGAGAGAGAGAGAGAATATCCCATACAGGCAGGCTGAGTTTTTTTGCTGCTGTGGTTTAAATCAAAGCTGACTAACCATGACAGCGAATAACCCATTCAATTAGAGCCAACCAACGCGCCAATACTCCAGACTTAGCCCTGTTCTGCAAATGCTGTGCATCTCTGGTTGCATATGGTAATTGCATGATTTTGGCCCAGTGCTTATTTCATTTGCTTTTAGCACTTATTCAAGTTTTCAGCTGCATGCGGAAGCAGAGATTAGGAAAGAAGAGTATATATGGGGTCTACTGAACCCATCTACTTGAACCCATCTGTGACCTCAAAGATCAAATGTAGCTAAGCTATATCCCAGTGACTTTGATGCCAGAATTTCCAAAGATCCTCACTAAACATTAAAATACACTGGTCTTAGATGACACTCCAACCACACCCAACCCCTTCTTAGATGACACTCCAACTCCACCCCCACCAGTGTTTCTTTCGAGACTTGCTTGCATGCCTCCAGAAACCGTTGCTATTGTGGATCCTGAACAGAAGACTGAGGTTCTGTCTTGTGGCAAGTCTAATGTACTTTTGGGTTCCGTGCCTTTCCCTTTCCATTCTCTCTCTCTCTCTCTTTCTCTCTCTTTGTATAAATTTACAATCTTGATGATGATTGCATAGCGTGAACCGTATTGCCTTATGCCCGATTTAACAACAAAGGCTTTTACCACAATAACCATGCCATCCTGTATTCCTACTCGTTGTCCCCTCCAACTCTCTGTCAGTCTAGTTGGAAGCATCTTATTTTAGCCCCATCATTACAGCAAGAACAGATGCACTGAGCTGGTCCTCTGCTCTTTTGGATTTTGAAGAGCACAATAGCTAATGGCAACCAGCAAGGTCTTCCAGTAAAGCAGCCACTTGGGGAGGAAAATGAGCTGGAGAAAAGCAGTCAGACTAAAAAACAATTGGTTGCCACTTCAGAACAGACAAAGAGAATGGAGACAAAGCAGTTGAATCCGTTTGGCTTTTCTGAAGCACCATCTCTTTCTCCTTTAAATTCTCCTTTTCCCTGAAAACCAATTAAAAAAACTATAACTTCAAACTTCACAGAGAAATTCTTAACCACAAGATTTGCTGTTTCTTACCCATGTTTTTTAAACAGCTTGCTCTCCTTCATTTATTATTTTCCCAGTTCTATTGCTCCTGCCAAACACTGTGCTATTGGGACTAATGGCTGATTCTGATGGTGGACTGTTTTTCCTAGTGAACATGAAAGCAGCGGACTCTGACTCTTCCGGTGCAAATTCTTGGCAGCTCTCTGATTTCTTCTACTCTATCGGACCATCCCTGCTCACATTCCATGATGCCATTACCTTGTGCAAGTGGAATTTCCTCCACCAAACTCAAGCACTAACCACACTAAGTGATGTTTAATGGATCAAGCTGTACTCTGGAATTATTACTTAAAAGCATTTATTTCCATATTTACCACATCGAGTTGGAAGGTAGGTTCCTGGAAATTGCTGGACATTTTATGAGAAATGAGTGTCATTACTGCAGGGTAATGATGCATACCTTCCAATTGGCTGACAGGTAGCATTCAGTAGAGGTACAGTTTGATGTTGAAGAGGCACATATTTTAAATGTATACGAGTGTTTTTAATTAGCCAAAGGGGTCATGAACAGATCAGGCTAAAATGTTCTCTGTTATCAGGTAACTGAGCAGTAAAGCCACAAAATGCATGAAAGGATGAACCAAACAAGGATGCGGCGATGATTAAATAAATCTAACTTAAACATTCCTTTCCTAGATATGAAAGTCATGATATGAATCTAATTCCATGTACCTCATCAAAAATTCAGATTAATATAATTATTTGAGAAAATTAATTTAATATAATTCCCATTGATAAAGTTATTGGGCACAATTTAATTTAGCTTTACAAATGAGCTAATATAAGTAGGAGAATAACACAGTCATAGAGCTGAATTAAGATACAAGCTTTTATTTTGGCATAACTGATAACAATTTTAACCATAATGAGGAAATAAGCTTCCCAGCATTTGCAAAGGTGTTCAGTCTGGTTTCTAAGTCATTGCTTTAAGGAGTTATGGGTGGTTGATAAGGGACTGCAAATGCTTTGCTAGGCAATTGCTTACTGCTCCAAGTCAATGTAAAGTCTACAATGTTCTGGTCTAAAATGTGACCCTCTCTGTGAAATCCAGGTTAAAGTCTCAAAATCTAATATGAGATAACAAGTATCAAGGTTGGATTTCTACCATCGATTTCACTATAATTTCAATCTTTGACCTGGCCTTATTCAGTCAATATTAAATATATAAAGGTTAAATTCTCACAGAATGTTCTTTACCATGTGAAGGATGATTTTTTGTTGTTGTAAAAAACACCAAATCACAAAAAATGACTTTAGCTGGGTTTTTCACAGAGAGGGTCACATATAGCTGCTCTGTCAGTAGGATTTATTAATTTATAATAATTAATTTATAATCATCCATTTATCACAATTCTTTAACAAATAATATAACAACTCTCCTCCATAATCCACACAATTTCATGCATCATCCTTGTCCACAACATAAATTGTGCAGTCAAACTTTAATGCTTAGTATTAGCAACAAACCCTTTATACTAAGTACAAGCAATAGTAATAATGATGTTTGCCTTAGCACCACTAATGATTATGAACCCTTGTTGAGGAGCTGGTTTGCAGAAGTTTTAATTTTCTTTGCTGAAACTTTTCATGTATCTGAACTGCATATTCTAAAAACACAATGGATGGTGAAAGGTAAGAAGGCATTGCTTATTACAATTGTAATAACAGCTTTGGTTTTCTCAGGGTAATCTGTGAACAGGGTAAACTTCTCAGGGTAAACTGTGAACTTTTTCTCTATCCAAAACAACACTACTGAGTAGGTCTACATTCATGAAATAGACCCGGGAATGATAAATAGACAACATATTACCCCTCCAGTCAGCCAGCAGGCCTAAATCCACCCACTGTCAGCCTGTGGGAGTGCAGTGTGTCTTCTTTGAGAATAGTGAACTGTGAGCTATTCTGAAAGACTGAATTACATTATTATATGAGTAATGTATTTCATGACTGGTGTTCAGTTTCACACGACAGTGCTGACCAAGTGGAACGGATTCTGTTAATGTAAAGAAGGAACGGCTGCGAAATCCATTAGAATGAAAGAGCTTACATCATATCTCCAATCTCAGACCGAGTGTAATATTTTTTTGACATTGCTGAACATTTTGAGCACATTTGTTGAAAAGTCTTGGTGCAATAGGAACTTTGGCTATTAAGTACTAGCAACACAATCAATTTAATAGTACAATATCAAGTTTCTTCCCATTTTCTATCCTCATATTAGTATGTCATTAAAGGATCTTGTTAGCTCCCTCTAACAATATCTCCAGACAATTTTAACATGTGCAAAAATAATTTAACACACACAGCAGAACTCTAGGTTAGAATAACTTGTCTGATATTAGGTGGTTGTTTAGATGTTTTGCTTGATGTTCTTCTTTACCTTATGTGACATCTTCAGTTGAATTTTTACTTATTAGCTCCCTATATATATATATATATATATATATATATATATATATATATATATATATATATATCTCAGTACTCTTCCATATGCCCAAATGGGTTCAGCAAGGTTGAATATTGTCACCTATTCTGTTTAATGGAAGATATGTCAAAAAAGTTGAAATAATGTAAGACCGGATAATATAGTGGGAGATAGTCTTATCAACCATCTGATGTTTACCAATGATTTAGTAATGCCTTTTATTGTGCAGTTTTACAACAACTGATTTGAGTTTGTTTCCAGCAGTCATATCACCCTGCAGCCCAAGACTGGTTGCCCACTGAAGCTAAGCAGGGTTGAGCCTAGTCAGTACCTGGATGGGAGACCTCCTGGGAAAACTAGGTTGCTGTTGGAAGAGGTATAAGTGAGACCAGCAGGGGTTGCTCACCCTGTGGTCTGTGTGGGTCCTAACGCCCCAGTGTAGTGACAGGGACACTATACTTTAAAAAGCACAGTCCTTTGGATGAGATGTTAAACTGAGGTCCTGACTCTCTGTGGTCATTCAAAATCCCCATTGGCCTCTGGCCATCATAGCCTCCTAATCATCCCCATACACTGATTGGCTTCATTACTCTGTCTCTGCTCCACCAATAAGCTGGTGTGTGGTGGGCGTTCTGGCGCAATGTGGCTGCCGTCGCATCATCCAGGTGGATGCTGCACATTGCTGGTGGTTGAGGAGATTACCCCTTTCTATGTAAAGCGCTTTGAGTACCCACAAAAGCGCTATATAAATGTAACTAATTATTTGTTCAAGCTGCATCATGGTTTGCAATAGGATGTTAAATTTAACCATAAAAAGCACCACTGTCTTAAATGATCTTACACTACAATTACAAGGTATTCCAAGTTATTTTAGAATTTCAAAAATGTTCTGCACATCACTGTAATTCTCAACATTTAGATTTGTGTTCTGGAGTTTGTGATATGAAGATACACATTAGGAAGTCCTGGTCAAGGCTTGTGAAAATCTGTGCATTGTCTTGACTGGACATTTAAGCACAAAAATGTTGCCAGGACTAGAGATGACTGAGACAGGTGAAATATTCTACTGTATTAAGGAAAAAAAAACATAATTTTATAATTTTATAAGCATTTTATAAGATCAGTGATTATAAAAAATATATTTTATGATGGAAATCTCAACTGCTCATTTCACAGCCTAGTAAAAACTTTCAAGCAAGTAATATTACCATTTACAATGAATACCAAATTAGATGCATCCTATCTGCAAAAAAATGTACTACCAATGTCCTTGAGAAAAAAGTACAGCAAAAGTCCAAAGCATAAGTATTTTTTTAAATCCAACTGAAAAAAAGAAGAAAAAAAGAATGAAAGAAAATGCTGGTGGTTTTTAGTTGGTATAAGCTGGTCTCCCAGCCTGACCAGATGACATGCACACAAACCTCCTCTAAAACCAGCAGACCCGCCTGACCAACAAATCAGCATGGGTAAAATCTGTGGAGAAGTTGTCCACATAGGGCAATGCACAAATACATTTGGATAGGCTGCAATACAACTCTGACCCACCCTGCCTTAATCCCTCAGATTTAAGCAGGCCTCCACAAGGTGGCACTGTCTATACAGTGTAAAACACAAACAACTAAACACACACACACACACACACACACACACACACACACACACACACACACACACACACACACACACACACACACACACACACACACACACACACACACACACACACACACACACACACACACACACACACACACACACACACACACACACACACACACATATATACCACATTAATCTAAAATCATACTTGCGTTACCAAATAAAATAATATAAAATAAACAAACTATGGCTTATGTCAAACAATGGTGAAGGATTTCTGTTATGAACAATGGACTTTTTTTCCACAACGTTACACCACAAGGAGGAAGCAAAGAGCTTTGAATCAAAACTTTGCAAACTTGTCCCCTACTTCACATCAATATTATTAGTCATGTTTGCTAAAAAAACCTTAGCAATTACTGTGACTCATACTTGGGGTTACAAGTTTTAACGAACAATATGGGCTCCTGACATAACCACGAGTATTAACCATCTAACAATGCCCTGGCAACCACCCCTATGCCCAGTAACCACCTATTATTTTTCTTGAAAAAAAATTATAATTTTTTTTTTCTTGAAAGAAAAATAAATAACTTTCTTGTTAATACACAGGAAAATGCCTGTTTGTTTTTACAACCTATCTGTCTATCTGAGGCGTTAATATGGGTTGTGTGCGTTTTGCTCATGGTTTTGCTTGACTGACTGATATTCCACAGTCTGCTCGTGAATATATCGACGGAAGGAAAAATATACCAAACAATATTTTCAACTTTTTTTCATCAATAATCAAAGCTATTGTGATTTAATAAAAAAATCCATATATTATATATTTTAGAATATGGCTTAATTCATCAATGCCCGTTTGTCATCTATAATACGCCAATCAATCATGATCTGGTACAAGTTAAATTTTCAATGGACAATAATGTGGAGTGGTCATTTTCCGTTCTTATTCATAAATCGGTAGAAAATGACATGGGACAGATGGGCTTATTTGTGGAATGATCTGGATCTGCGGTTTGTCTCATGTTATAAATCAAATTACATCGCTGAGAAAATGGATGCTAAATGACTACAAAATCACCACACAAAACCTTGCAGCGCCACCAAAAGTCGCAATAATGGTAATCAGTATTCAATTCACTTATGTTTATGATACACCTATGAAACTATCATAGTTAATGAAGCCCAAGTGTCACATACAGGCCCGTTATGGGAAGTGTTGGCTGGCGAAATGGTGACGTAAAAGGACTATTACCATTTTTGATAATCATGCAGCATTATGTCTTATGCTCATAAAGCCTGTATTTATCTGATCATAAATACAGAAAAACTTTAATATTGTGAAATATTATTACAATTTAAAATAATGTTTTTTTTATATATTCTTTAAAATATCATTTATTCCCGTGATCAAAGCTGAATTTTCAGCATCATTACTCCAGTCTTCAGAGCATGATCCTTCAGAGATCATTCTAATATGCTGATTTATTATCAATGTTGGAAACAGTTGTGCTGCTTATTTTTATTTCATTTCATTTCAATTTATTTTATTATTTTTATTTTTTGGAACCTTTGATATGTACTTTTTGGGGGTTCATTGATAAATAAAAAGTTAAAAAGTACATAATTTATTCAACAATTTTCTAACTATATAAATCTTTACTATCACAGTTTCTATCAATTTAACAAATCCTTGTTGAATAAAAACATTTGTTTTTCAAAAAAATAAATAAATACTGACCTCAAGCTTTTGAACTTTTGTATTGTTACAAAATGTATGTAGCAATAAATGCTGTTATTTTCAACTTTTTATTCATCAAATAATCCTGAAAAAGTATCACAGGTTTCCAATACCTGCCCCTGACGAACTCTCTGCAAGTCCCTGCAGTATATCATACAATCCAGTGCCAAACTCAATGGGGTAAAGGTCAAGCTGAGCAGCATGGAAATGGATAGATAACAGAATTATCTTCAGAAAGTGTGACTCAACTGAACTGAACACATTTTTATAAATATTAAGTTTTAAAGTGATAGATCACCCAAAAATGCGAATTCTATCATAATTTAGGTGTAAATTGGGATTATTTTTACCACTGAGATGACTTAAAACATGTATCTGAATTCTTCCTACTCACCATCATGGTGTTCCAAACCTGAATGACTTCTTCTGCAGAACACAAAAGAAGATAAAGCACGGCCAGTTACGCAACGCTCGTTCCCTCAGGGAACCGAGATTACATGAGCAACCGGAGGTTTCCCTATCGAAAGGTAACTCCCATTGCATCGTCATTTACGACTGCTTTGGGGAATACTTCCAGTAGCGCTGTGCTATAAGCAGAAGCAGGACTAAGCCTGCTCCGCAAGCTCAGCTCATGCACACTCAGTGTGGGCCCCATGAGTACGAGCGATAAGTGACCCAAGTGGGATCTGGGGTATGCTTGTCATAAGCCTTTTGCCGCCCGATGAAGGGAAAAAGTAGTATTAAGCAGATAGTACCCGCACCTCCAGGGCATGGATGTCCAAACTGTAGAATCTAATAAAGGTAGACGGCGACGACCAGGCCCAGGAGGAGGCCATTCCTCTTGTGGAGTGGGCCCTCACACATATAGTGGGCCCTCACACACATACGCCCGCTGAGGCATAGACTAGGACAATAGCATCTACTATCCAATGATAAAGCCTTTGTTTTGTGACCGGCAGCCCTTTAGAGTGGCCTCCAAAGCACACAAAGACTCTGTTCTGACTGTCTAAATGACTTAGAACGCTCAAAGTATACTCGCATTGCCCGAACTGTGCATAGCAAGTTAGGCCCTTGATCACCGTCCATTGCAGGGAGGGATATAAGGAAGATAACCTTGAGCACCTTCGGTACATTGCTGCTGCAGCGTGGCTGAAGAACGCCTTACAGTCGTTGGGTCCGAACTCAACAGACAGGGCTTGCAAGTTACCCACTTGCTTGACGGATGCTAGGGCCAAAAGCAGAGTGAATTTGAGCGCCATGACCCTTACGCCAGCTGTTTGAAGCAGCTCAAAGGGAGGGCCCTTGAGGGCCCCGAGGACTATAGATAAGTCCCAGGTCGGTACAGTCTTAGAGTGAGGAGGATTTAACCACAGAGCGGTAAACCGGTACGCCGGATTGCCCTCGTGCAGAGCATCCCAGCCTGAGCTAGAAGCATCTGTCGTGACCACCTTCCTCCTGGAGGTCGTCCCCAGCTGAATGCCTGACTGAAACAGGCGAGAAGTTGTCCAAGGGGCCACAGCTATGATGCCGCTGCTCAATGGATAGTCAGGGAGCATTCCGGCGTAACCCAAGCCCGCATTTGCACAGAGTCTATGACTGTTCCCAGAAAGGACACTCGTTGTCTGGGAAACAGACGTTCACATCACCGAGGATCTCACATGGTCTGCTCACACAGATGCAGTGCTGAAGAAGGCACATCAGCGCCTCTTCTTCCTGAGACGGCTGAGGAAGTTTGGAACGAGCCCCAGTATCCTCAGATCCTTCTACTCCTGCACTGTGGAGAGCATCCTGACCGGCTGCATCACCGCCTGGTTTGGAAACAGCACCACTGGCAACCGCAAAGCTCTGCAAAGGGTCGTGCGAACTGCCCGCCACATTGTTGGAGGTGAGCGGTGTATAAGGAAAGCCCGGAGGATCATCAAGGAGTCCAGCCACCCATCTCCCACAGTCTGCTCTCTCTGCTGCCCTCAGGAAGACGTCTCCGCAGCATTCGATCCCGCACTATTCGACTGAGGGATAGCTTTTTCCCTCAGGCTATCAGGCTAATGAACAGCAAAAACTAATACACCCTACAGCACACTCCCACTTTACAATATGCCATGCACTGCACTTTATCTTGAACTCTAACACAGTTCAACTGGACTACACACACACACATTGTACTAATACAACAACCTATCTGCTACCACTGGATACCATCCAATGCACATCCATAACATTGCGTATCCTGCCTATGTATAATCAGTTGCACCTTTTTTCACATATTTTTGTGTGTATATATGTGTACATAATGTAGAATGTGTACATACATTGTATAATGTGTATTGATAACTGTAAGTATGTCTAATAGTACACTGTGTGTACTGACTATATGTATGTGTATTATGCACATTGACTTCTGTATAAGTCTGCAATATGTACATCTATATGTACACTGTCTGGAGCACGCTCTCAATAATTTCACTCACCAAGGCACATGTGCTGTGAAATGTGAAAATGAAACAAACAAACTTTAACATTGTCAAATTACAAAAAATCACAAGTTAGGGCATTCAATTAATGGGACGTGTGTATCCTTGTGTGAGAAAAATATCCTGACTTTGTTTTTGACCAGGGACACAATATTGATGACCATGGATGAGTTCTGCCATGAGGCTCGTCCGGGTGTAATGGATCGTCAAGGATTCTTTCAAGGTTAACTCTGTGGAGACAAGGTGTCCAGGGCCTGAGGTGTCTGACCAGACAGACGAAAATGTAGAAGATGATCAGGAAATCATCGGATAACTCACTAATCTCTTCACATTACAGCCCAGAGAGACAGCACAAAGATGCACACAGCACCCAATGCCTCTGGTCCCGTTTTTTGTGTCAGATAAATGTGACAGCTATGGGATTTCACCATAATAACCTCTCTAAGGACCCTGACATCAGTGTCATTTTCCAGAGCATCCACAAACCTGCCCACAGAACAGACGACTGCTATATGAGTAGGAGGATATACTGTTATATAATAAATGAAAGCAATAAGCAAGGCCATGCATTTGAGAAATGTTACCATTGTCAAGGAATGTGTGTTAATAATTAATAATAATTAATAATTAGTTACATTTATATAGCGCTTTTCTAGACACTCAAAGCGCTTTACATAGTAAGGGGGCTATCTCCTCATCCACAACCAATGTGCAGCATCGACCTGGATGATGCGACGGCAGCCATAGTGCGCCAGAACGCTCACCACACACCAGCTTATTGGTGGAGAGGAGACAGAGTAATGAAGCCAATCAGTGTATGGGGATGATTAGAAGGCCATGATGGTCAGAGGCCAGTGGGCTAGTTTGGCCAGGATGCCGGGGTAACACCCCTGCTCTTTTCGAAGGACATCCTGGGATTTTTAATGACCACAGAGAGTCAGGACCTCGGTTTAACGTCTCATCCGAAGGACGGTGCTTTTTTCCAGGATAGTGTCCCCTTCACTATACTGGGGCATTAGGACCCACACAGACCACAGGGTGAGCACCCCCTACTGGTCTCACTAACACCTCTTCCAGCAGCAACCTAGTTTTTCCCAGGAGGTCTCCCATCCAGGTACTGACCAGGCTCAACCCTGCTTAGCTTCAGTGGGCAACCGGTCTTGGGCTGCAGGGTGATATGGCTGCCGGTGCTTATTTTTAAGCAGAAACTCCCTTAAAAATTGCCGATCCTAGACTTCTGGGGGCCCTACGTAGAACTGGGGGGAGGGGGGCTGGGGGGTGTTGGCGTGTTTGGTTCAGATGAAAGAATGAATGCAACGCATTTGTCTGTGTTTCACTCCGTCTCGAAACGTGCTCGCGGGAAGCGTTCATCTCTTCCAAGGCTCTGTATGCTTTCAACTCGTTTTTTTTCTGTACGAAGAGACTACGATATTCACGTCACATAGTTTGGCTGATTTTTACGTAGAGAAGGTGACAGCGCACCGCACCGCATTAAAATATATGATCATTCATGTTTTCATAACCTCTGGCCAAACTCCAAAACGAAACTAAAATTAAAACATCTTTGGGAGCAAGGGGTCCCTACACAGCTTGCGTATTCTGCGTATAGGGAGGATCGGCTCTGCCCTTAACCCTGGTAAAATCACTGTAGCACAACCACAAATGGCTTATTTGTTTTATAAAATTACAACAACCATAATATGTTAAAGACACAAGCTATCAATATTAATATGGTAACAATAAAAATAATACGATTTTATTCCAAGTAATATAGTTCATTATACTAGAAACTTTCATGTGTCGAGTCAGGGTTTCGACACACCTATCAACAGAGAAGTCATGCAGCGCTTTGACCTCCACATGAAAAGCACTGCAGATAGTGTTGTCATGGAAGGGTGATTTTACAAGGTTGCTAGGTAGCAAGAAATAGGGAATTGCACACAGTAAACAGTGTCAAATGTGAAAGAAAATGAAAAAGGTAGCATGCATTTGAGCTTAGAACAAGTCACAAGAAACAAGTCCTGGAAACAAAAAAAAAATAGTCTGAAATGTTCACAAAACTTGTGACTGTTTGGGATGCTTATTTAAACATAGAACTAGTTTAAGACATGATCACTCTCTCTTCTATTAGTACTAGGCCACAGGCCCCAGCAAGTATAAAAGTGTACCAATGAAACCCTACGGATCCATTGCAGACTGCTGTTGCATTGGATCATCCTAAGCCTTTGATCTGATTTATTTTTTACATTTTTTTGTATTTTTAAATTTGTTTGATGCACCATTCTATAAATATGTAGGTATGTCTGGGGTATTGTATGAAATATTTAAAATGACACAAACAAATAAAATATCAGTACAATTAATTATAACTGTAATTATAATTTAATTATTGTTATAACTGTTTTATAACAGTTCAGAGTTTTTAACACTGCCACAACATAATATGAGCCAGACCTTATGATGCCAAATCATAAAGCCTTTTTTTATTTTTGTTGTTGTTGTTCCCTCAAACTTAATTTTCAAAAAAAGTAGTCTGCTGTAGTTGCGCCATAACATTATGATATCAGATGTAAATTTATGGTAAGCCTACTTTGGAGCATGCCATGGTTCTAAATGGTATCCAAAAAGCATATAGTATATATAAAAAAAGCATAGCAATGTCAAAGCCTACCTTTAGTGCAGTGGTACTTGTAGAAAATGTCTTTACCTGGATGCATTGTTTTAATCAGTGGCAAAAACAATACAGGCCCGATGATCTGTAATCCACTTCATACAGTTATTCTCTGTAGTATCCCGCTACCCTTGAGGTGAGAACCAATCCAAATGATTAAAATCAAAATACTTATACGAAAAACAGACTGAAAAAAGACTGTGCTCATATGTTGAAGGGATAGTTCAGGCAAAAAAATGAAAAGTAAAATTCGGTTATCTACTATGATAGTTTTTAATCATAGTACAAACGGTAATTTGAAAATATATTTTTTTTTTCATACAATAATAATCATAGTTTTTAATCATAGTACAAATGGTAATTTGAAAAATATATATTTTTTATAATAATAATCAATGGTCACCAAAACATTTTGGCTACCAACAGTTCTTCTTTATCAGGCAATGACTTTGCAGGCAGCATTTGCACAAGGAGACCTCATGAAACTGATTTCTGACAGGCTTCTAAGGCAGTGTAATGGTTTAATGATCTAAAACAAATAGAGTGAGCTTTAACTGTAATTAATAATAGTAGACTATTGTATCACTAGAAATCACATCAAGTGTGGAAAAAGTGGAAAAAGTCAAAAATAGGCATTTACGCATACTGAGGACCGCTAAGCGCAACTTTCAGATGCCATGTGTATTTTTTGGCTCAGTTGTCACAGAATGGAACACACAGGATTTGGGGATATCAAAGGCAGCGAAAGATACATCTATGCATCCTTCACAAATCGAAATGATGAAGGCATCTCAGGAGACAGGAGGTGAAGCTAACATTGGATTTGGATATGCCTTGACACCTTCCTAACTTGAAATGCATCCTCCAAAGGCAGCATTTTTCAGCTTTTGGACACAGCCCACGACTGCACACTACTGTGAAGTCTCTGCTGCAAATGTTGTCATCAGTGTGTAAGATGACATGTTTGGGACATTTTCACTTCATTTTTATACAGTGGGAATAAATAGAGATGTGTTGTCCATCTTTTACAGTCTGGTTCAGCAGAATAAATTATGCATATACGTTAGGATGAGAGAAAAATGACATAATTAAATTTTTACAATGCTCTATCTCTTTAAATTATGGAGAGATTTTAGAAAGTTTTGCCTCTAAATCAATGTAATGTCTTATTGAAAAAAAAAGATCTGTACATTTTATAGTGTTGTTTGGTCACTTGTTATTCCCATTCTGTAGATCTATGATAAATGTACAGTATGTATTTTCTGCACAGCAGACTGCGATGCACTTATGCAATTTGAACTAAAGTACATCTTCTGTGTTATTGCACCAAATGGGCTAGCCTTCCTTAAACCACGTTTGGTACTGTAGGTACTAACCACTGCATATCAGGAACACTCAACAAGACTTGGAGTTTTGGAGATGCTCTGACCCAGTTGTCCAGCCATCAATATTTGGCTCTAGTCAAAGTCACTCAGATCTTATCGCTTGGCCATTATTCTTGCTTCCAACACTTCGATAACTGACTGTTCACTTGCAGCCTGCTGTATGCTACCCTGCCCATTGTAACAATATAATCAATGTTTTTCAGTGCTTTCAATGTCGCGGCTGATCATTGTGTCAATAATCTCAAGAGCCTTTGGTGTCATTTGAAGAAGGACCTGAAATTAAAAGAGAAAAATGCCCATGAGGAAGAAGGGAAGAGAAAGGTATATTGTATGAGATAACGTGTACCTGAAATACTCACATCCCACTTCTCTGGCCTTCCCTCTCATAAACGCTGTTGTCAGCCAGCGACACAGGGACAATTAATCTCTGCACAGAAAAAAAGACAAATGTGCAAACAGAAAAGCCATCAAGATGACAAGACAAGGCAGTTCAATATTCCAGATTTCCATTGCCATCAAGTGCACAAATAGCAGTGATAAACTTGTTCAGCCTGAACAGTAACAGATTGTCACTGTGAGATTTTGTTCATATGTCCATAATTGAGATTTTCAATCTGGTAAGATGAGCTGTTACACATATTTGTTTGTTATCAGAATCAGGGCTGGACTGGGACAACAAAATCGGCCCTGGCATGTTTTGTTCCAGGCGGCTCACCACCACCCACACTTCTATATATATATATATATTCAACCCTCAACCCAAAATTCAAGCCGATTCAACCCTCTTCTCTCCTCTTTCTGCATGGCTCTTTGGCCCGCATTACTCACCGCAGAGCAAGCCAGTTCTTGATAAAGCTGCTGTGAAAACGTGGGAAAAGCCGATGAGTAAGAAGTTGGTGTATGTAGGCGGAGCAAAATACTTCATCGCTCCGTCTATAGCGCGTTCTGAAAGGGTGGTTTATGCTGTCAATACAACAGACAAACCAATGAGCCACTGGCTGCTCGCTGTCCCTGCATGAAAAATAATAAAAAACATTCTGTCGGCCCCTTATGTGCATCGGCCCACCGGGAAAATGCCTGGTATGCCCGATTACCAATCCAGCCCTGATTAGAATGGAAACTAGTACCCAGAGACAGAGGGAAACAAAGCACAGATTGAGATGAGGCCTTCGATACAAGGGGAAAAAAACATATTGGTAAAATCATGGTAACCATCTCAAGGCTGATGATGCGATGATGGCGCCGAGTATGGCCGCTGTGTTGCGAGCTCCGAGCCAAACTGGCAGCTTTTTGTTTGTTTTGTACATAATTTTTATGTTTCTTGCTCTGGATGTTGTCTGCTTAATAGTTTACAATAGACAAACAGGAGACCGTGCACCCTGACGCTGCATTTATTGTAACCGGGGATTTCAAAAAAGCCGATCTTAGGAGGATTGCACCAAATTCTTCCAACACATATCATGCAACACACGTGGAGAACGGACTCTAGACCACTGTTACACCCCCTTCCAGAATGCTTACAAGTCCCTCGCCCGCACACCTCTAGTCAAAACAGATCACTCTTTCCTTCTGCTCCTGCCTGCTTACAGGCAGAAGTTGAAACAGGAAACACCCGCCCTCAGGACGATTCAGCTTTGGTCGAACCAATCGTATTCTATGTTACAGGACTGTTTTTATTACATTGACTGGGATATTTTCCGAGCTGCATCCGATGACGACATCGATTTTTACACAGTCACGTGCTTCATAAGGAAGTGCATAGAAGACGTTGTACAGACCAAAACAATCAGAAACTACCCGAATCAGAAACCGTGGATTAACGCTGATGTTCGCGCGGCTCTCAACACTCGAAACGTCGCCTTTAATTCCGGTAATGTGGATGATTATAAGCAAGCCAGCTATACCCTCCGAAAAACCATCATGACTGCAAATCGCCAATAAAAAAGGAATATTAAAGTACAGTTCACCACTTCCAAATACAGAGACATGTGGTAAAGACTCCACAACATCCTGGACTACAAGGATCTCAAACACCCTGCTACAAACACCTCTACCTCACTGCCTGATGAGCTCAACACCTTCTATGCTCGTTTTGAAGTCAGCAGCTCCTCCCACACACAGAGCGGCCGAGACTGCAGAGGCTCGTACACTCTCCGTGTCTGTAGCGGATGTCACCCGATCGCTCCGGCGCGTGAATATCCGCAAAGCCGCAGGTCCAAATGCCATTCCTAGCCGTGTCCTTAAAACATGCGCTCACCACTAGCTGGAGTCTTCACATACATTTTTAACCTCTCCCTTTCCCTGTATGTTGTCCCCCAATTTTTCAAAACATCCACCATTGTGCCAATACAAAAGACACCCAAAGCATCTTGCTTGAATGACTGGCGCCCTGTTGCTCTGACTCCCATCATCAGTAAGTGCTTTGAGAAGCTTATCAGAGATCACATCTGCTCTGTATTACCAGCATCACTCGACCCACTGCAGTTCACCTACCGCAGTAACCGCTCCACTGACGATGCAATTGTCTTCACCCTGCACACTGCTCTTTCCCATCTTGACAAGAGGAACACATATGTGAGAATGTTGTTTGTTGACTACAGTTCAGCATTTAATACCATAGTGCCCTCTAAGCTTGTAGTGAAACTCCGGGCTCTAGCTCTGAACAATTCTCTGTGCAGCTGGATCCTGGACTTCCTAACAGGCAGATGGCAGGTGGTCAGAGTAGGCAGCAACATCTCCTCCCCACTGACCCTCAACACTGGAGCCCCTCAGGGCTGTGTTCTCAGCCCTCTCCTGTACTCCCTGTACACGCACGACTGTGTAGCCACGCACAGCTCCAACGTCATCATCAAATTTACGGATGACACAATGGTGGTAGGTCTGAAGAAGAAGAAGAAGAATTGTTTATTTGTCACATACACAAATATACCGAGTATAACCAGCAGTGAAATTTGTTCTCTGCATTAAACCCATCCAAGTGCACACACACTTGGAGCATTGAGCAGCCAAGGATGCGGCGCCCCGGGGAGCAGTTGGGGGTTCGGTGCCTTGCTCAAGTGTCTCACCTCAGTCATGGACAATTCTTTCTGGAGCCGAGGTTCGGACCCACAACCTCGGGTTACAAGTCCAACGCTCTATACATTAGGCCACGGCTGCCCCCATGTCTGTCTGATCACCAACGACGATGAATCAACCTACAGAGAAGAGGTGCACACCCTGACTAACTGGTGTCACAACAACAACCTCTCTCTGAACATCAGTAAGACCAAGGAGCAGGTGTTGGATTTCAGGAAGCGGACCAATGAGCACCCCCCATCACCATCGACAGGACTCCACCACCAGCAGCATCAAGTTCCTTGGTGTTAACATCACAGAGGACCTCACCTGGACTAGTCACACACGGTCAGTAGTGAGGAAGGCCCACCAGCGTCTCTTTTTCCTCAGGCGACTGAAGAAATTCGGTCTGAGCTCAAAAAATCCTCAGACAGTTGCACTGTGGAGAGCATCCTGACTGGCTGCATCACTGCCTGGTACGGGAACTGTACTGCTCTCAACCGAAAAGCCCTGTATAGAATAGTTCAGTCGGCCCAGCACATCGTCGGAGGTGAGCTTCCCTCCCTCCAGGACATCTACACCCAGTGATGTGTGAGGAAAGCACGGAAGATCATCAGAGACTCCTGCCACCCGAGCCATGAACTCTTCTCGCTGCTACCATCAGGCAGACGGTACCGCAGCATCAGGACCAGAACCAGCGAGACAGCTTCATTCTGCGAGACAGCCTCTTCTCGCAGGCCATCAGACTGCTGAACTCCAGATAGCAAACTACACTCACCCAAACACCCACCCACCCGCCCACACTTGATTTCATCTACACACCAGCCACACTGACTCTGACAGCACTGTAGCACGCCTTGCACTGCATGGCATAGAAAACATGCAGCTCCATATTCTCTTCTGTACTACCAACACAGTAAAACACTAACAGTATGCATCACTGTAAGTCATGTATAAAAGCTATACATACATACATAAGCCTTGATAATACAGTTTACTATGTGTATATAATGGAAATGTGTGTATTGTATATTGTGTACAATTGTCTATTGTTTATTGTATATTGTGTAAATGTGTATATTGTGTAAAGTGTGTATATTGTTGTTTGTTTATTGTACATTTTCCATATATTGTTGCTTGTACTGCCATGGCACAGAGTTTTGTACCTAAGAATTTCACCATTAGTGCACTTGTGTACATTATGTGTGACAATAAAGAGATTTGGTTTGAAGACCATGTGTGGATATGTTTGATTAATTTCTAAAAATCCTTGTACATTTTGTTGAAGGTCTATATTAGGAATAACACCTAATAAAAATTGTTGGCCAACCAAATGCATGGAAATAAATATCAAATGTCTCATATAATGGCATATTTTCCATGCAGTCAAGGAAGGCATACAAACTTATCAACAAATTTGATATTTTAAATTTTAAATTTGATAGCAATTGTTTCCTGAAAACCCCATTCTTTGAACACAACAAAAGAGAAGCACTCTAGCAGTGCAAATGCAATTATTCACTAGATATTTATTACCACAGTGTTTGTTTGAATGTATCAGGTTGTTTGTCCAGTTTCCCGTCTATTTCACCTTATTTTCATAAAGTCTACAGTACCGGCAGAGCACAGCGAAAACTTCTAATAAGCCTGCAATCCTCTTGTCTCTCTCCACGAGTAGAGACGGCGCATGGGAGAGAGGGGAAAATGCATTCCAAATCTGAAATCATTACTGTAATGAAGTAGATGATACGGACAGGAAGGAGGCGGGAACCGGCGAACATTCAACAAGCATTTAATAATAAAATAAACAAACAACAGAACAGTCGTCCGTGAGGGGCTGCCGCACACAAAACACAAACTAAAATTCCAGGCCTGGTCCTCTCTCTCCTTCCACTGTCGTCACTCCTCCTTTTATCCTTCGTAGCTCTCGTGGGATTCGAGACCGGTGAGTGGCGCAGGTGTCATTCATTAGCAATCACTCCACCGGCCTCGCTCCGTTCCACGGCTCTCGGCCCCGCCCCACTCGTCACATACCCCCATCGCCCCTCGCAGGCCGGGGGGTACCCACGAGACTGCGCTCTACTCCCCCCCTCCCCCTCTCCCGGGGGGAGCCCGTCAGGGCGGCCGCGGCGATCTGGGGGTACGGACAGACGAGGCGAGAGAAAAGGAGACGGAAGGATGAGGAGTGACAGAGAAGAGAGAGAGGGGAGGAAAAAAAAAAAAACATCTCGGTCTGATTCCCAGACACACTGCCGCTCGGTCCTCAACCAGCTGAGCGGCTCACTCGCGGTGCCATGCGATGGTACTGGACCTCTTCGGTGGACGGCTTGACACTCCTCCGCTCCTGGCGGACGGCGATGGCTCCTCCAGTCGAGGGCAGCCGGCAGCGAGTTCCCCGTTCCCTGCTCCTCCCCAACATGGCGGATGGCAGCAGGC
Source organism: Ptychobarbus kaznakovi (assembly GCA_027422405.1). Lineage (NCBI taxonomy): Eukaryota > Metazoa > Chordata > Actinopteri > Cypriniformes > Cyprinidae > Ptychobarbus > Ptychobarbus kaznakovi. The sequence continues at coordinate 18,502,230 of CM049814.1, forward strand.
TCCGGCCCACTGGCAAACGGCGCCGACTCCTCCGTTCCCTCTCGGACGGCAGCCACCCCTCCTCGTCCCAGGAGCATGGCCGCGAGTCTTCCGTCCCACCTGTTCTTCTTTTGCTCCAGCACCACCGCCTCGGGCAGCCACTGGCGGCCTCCGCCTCTTCCTGCTGCCCGAACTCCTCAGCACCGCGATTCCCCTCAGCAGCGAGGGCTCTTTGACAGCGTGTCCCTCCTTCCTCCCGGGTTTCGGCACCAATGTAATGAGTTCGTAGATACGGGAAGGAAGGAGGCGGGAACCGGCGAACATTCAACAAGCATTTAATGATAAAATAAACAAACAACAGAAAAGCGGCAGCCCCTCACAGACGACTGCCGCACACAAAACACAAACTAAAATCCAGGCCTGGTCCTCTCTCCCCTTCCACTGTCGTCACTCCTCCTTTTATCCTTCCGCAGCTCCTCCGTGGGATTCGAGACCGGTGAGTGGCGCAGGTGTCATTCATTAGCAATCACTCCACCGGCCTCGCTCCGTTCCCACGGCTCTCGGCCCCGCCCCACTCGTCACAATTACTTTTGCCCTTCAGAAGTGCAAAACAAAGGGCAACAGGTTAGCTGGCGGAAAGTAGATAGAATTTTACCGCCATCATTTGTTTGTAGGTGTGACAGAGAGAGACAAATGGAGGAAGATAAATAAATGCCTGTTCAAGCTGTGCTCATAAACTACCAACCAAGAGATAAACTGAAGAAATCGCTTCTCCTGTGTGTGTGGATATATATATATATATATATATATATATATATATATTATGGCCGGCTTGACATTTTCTTATATGTTAAAGGAAAAGACAAAGCCAAGACATCTAACAAAATGATTATTTTATTCCTGACTGAGCCTAAAAAGGGGCCTCAGGATTAATGTATTTTTATTTATTTATATATTTTTTTTATTTTTTTTTGGGGGGGTGATTCTAATCCAATTAAATGAGAAAAAATTTACAAAACAGAGTAACAAAAACAAATACAAATACCCACTAGCCTTCAGTGGGTACAGGAAGTAAAATAGTAAGCAATAATATGAAAAAGGGTTCTTCGCACAATTACTCTCAAATCAAAAACTCCAAATCACAAGCCCCATTCAGCTTAAACTGGTACAAACCAGGTTACACATTTGTAAAGGGTGTACAAAACAACGGCAGTGGCCAGTTTGTGCCTAATAAAACAAATAGAACACAGAATATGAGCAATCAGCACATTTATTTACCACATTACACACACTTTACACACAGTTCACAATTTTATCTTATTTTGAGCATATTAATCAGTAAACAGACTAAAGGTAACAGTACACATTTTACACAGGGTACAATACTTTTCATGCCATAAACGTAAATACATTTTGGGAGAATCAAATTACCAAAACTCACTTATTAAGCCTCTGAAGCACAGAGAGAAATCTCACGTGGTAATTGGCACTTGTGTGATCTCACGTATCATTTCTCTCCCCTCTAACACAGTTTAAATGACAAGAGTTACTGCATATTCAGTTTAGTTTAACATTTTACCAACTCTTAAAACATATTTTAGGTAAACTCATGCTAAATCTCCGTCAACGTGATTGAATTCCCCTCCCCCATGGGAGATCTCTCACGTGCAGGAACACAATGCTTCTATGATCACCAAATTAAACCTTACACTCAAAATCACACAACTGTAGTCGCAACACACTCACAAGTTGATATAAAGCTGGAAATGTCCACTCTTTAACAGTTTTATCAACTATTTATTTCTCTGTATAACTCCCGTTTCTAACTATGCTCTCTTTCAGTCTGACATTCACTTCCCTCTAGCGCATGCACAAATTCACGGGACAGCACACATAACTTAGTTAAAGCAACAAAGGTGAATTACTGGGGAACTTAATCAAGTATAAGGTGAATCTTGCCTATTTGTCTGTACATATATACAGGTGCATCTCAAGAAATTAGAATGTTGTGGAAAAATTCATTTATTTCAGTAATTCAACTCAAATTGAGAAACTAAATGTATTAAATAAATTAAATGCACACAGACTGAAGTAGTTTAAGACTTTGGTTCTTTTAATTGTGATGATTTTGGCTCACATTTAACAAAAACCCACTAATTCACATTTCAACAAATTAGAATACTTCATAAGACAAATAAAAAGAAAATGTTTAGTGATTTGTTGGCCTTCTGGAAAGTATGTTTATTTACTGTATATGTACTCAATACTTGCTAGGGGCTCCTTTTGTTTTAATTACTGCCTCAATTCGGCGTGGCATGAAGGTGATCAGTTTGTGGCACTGCTGAGGTGGTATGGAAGCCACGTTTCTTTGACAGTGGCCTTCAGCTCATCTGCATTTTTTGGTCTCTTGTTTCTCATTTTCCTCTCGACAATACCCCATAGATTCTCTATGGGGTTCAGGTCTGGTGAGTTTGCTGGCCAGTCAAGCACACCAACACCATGGTCATTTAAGCAACGTTTGGTGCTTTTGGCAGTGTGGGTAGGTGCCAAATCCTGCTCGAAAATGAAATCAGCATCTTTAAAAAGCTGGTCAGCAGAAGTAAGCATGAAGTGCTCCAGAATGTATTGGTAAAAGTAAACGGGTGCAGTGACGTTGGTTTTCAAAAAAAACACAATGGACCAACACCAGCAGATGACATTGCACCCCAAATCATCACAGACTGTGGAAACTTAACACTGGACTTCAAGCAACTTGGGCTATGAGCTTCTTCACCCTTCCTCCAGACTCTAAGACCTTGGTTTCCAAATGAAATACAAAACTTTCTCTCATCTGAAAAGAGCATTTTGGACCACTGGGCAACATTCCAGTTCTTCTTCTCCTTAGCCCAGGTAAGACGCCTCTGATGACAACTGTAGCCAAATTCCTTGACACGTCTGTGTGTGGTGGCTCTTGATGCCTTGACCCCAGCCTCAGTCCATTCTTTGTGAAGTTCACCCAAATTCTTGAATCGATTTTGCTTGACAATCCTCATAAGGCTGCGGTTCTCTCGGTTGGTTGTGCATTTTTTTCTTCCACACTTTTTCCTTCCACTCAACTTTCTGTTAACATGCTTGGATACAGCACTCTGTGAACAGCCAGCTTCTTTGGCAATGAATGTTTGTGCTTATGTTTGTGGCTTAGGGTGTCTTTGTGAAGGGTGTCTGATTATCTTTTTTGACAACTGTCAGATCAGCAGTCTTGCCCATGATTGTGTAGCCTAGTGAACCAAACTGAGAGACCATTTTGAAGGCTCAGGAAACCTTTGCAGGTGTTTTGAGTTTATTAGCTGATTGGCATGTTACCATATTCTAATTTGTTGAGATAATGAGTTGGTGGGTTTTTGAGCCAAAATCATAACAATTAAAAGAACCAAAGACTTACACTAATTCAGTCTGTGTGCATTGCATTTATTTAATACACAAGTTTCACAATTTGAGTTGAATTACTGAAATAAATGAACTTTTCCACGACATTTAAATTTATTGAGATGCACCTGTATATAACTTTATGCATGGTAAAATCAAGTTCAGCTTAAAGTTAGCATATAACAAATGATAAAGCGCACCGATTTTGACAATGACCTTGTATTTCACAGCACAAATGGATGCTAAAGTGGTCGTGTTCATAAAGCTGTTGTATAACATGTTGTATTTTTTTTAGGAAAATGCACTTATTTGTGAATCCATGCTGTCATTAGCTATAATTGATTTCATTAAAGGCCATTAGAAAGCTAAGAGTTCCCTTAATGGGTTTGCATGACCCTTTTACCTCAGTGGAAGGAGCATAGAGCTGCAGAAGCAACACGTTTGATTGAGATGGAGGCACATGTTGGAGGTCACCAAGCTGGTGTCCAGACCTACACCTAGAAACTGGCTGTATCTTTGAAAGATGGGTCCACAGACGTGTGCTAATTTCATGTAAACCCTGCATCTGCTTATCAAGGCAAGGTTAATTAACGTGCTAGCAATTATTTTCAAGGATTTTCAGCTTTTCTGGGTTTTTCCCTAATGTTTTTTTTTGTTTAAAAAATTAGATTGACCGAACAATGGTTAAGTGGTAAACCTGGAAACATGTGGTCCCACATGTAATAGAACAGCAAATTAAGTTAACAAAGTTCATTATAAACATAAACTAATACCATCTTGCGACAAGCATTTACTTATCTTGAAAAAAGGCTTAATAAGTGGCTAAATGGGAAATACAGAGGTTGTTGGGGACATGCCTCGTTGTGTTTATAACAGCGCCCATGCAAACTCTTACTGAAACAATAGGGAAACATATTTTAAATAAAGCATGAGAGAGTTGTCTGAAGCGTAATAGTGGTGATGTTGAAGTCATGAAGTCTGCTGATTGTATTTAGGCATCAAAATGCATAAAAGTTGTCTGCATGTGTGTAGATTATCTTTATGAATATAATGTGTAAGTATCTGAAACTTGGTCACAGAGCTTGTTTCCTGCAGTGGTCCCAAAGTTTTTTTTTATGTGAATAAAAATAAATAAACAAAATAAAAAAAATGATTAAACTTCTGAAATATTATATATATATATATATATATATATAATATTTTTTTTTTTTTTTACATTTTAGAGCCGATTTGTGTTGGGATTTTGCATTCATCATAGAAAAGCAACAAAATAATTTAATACATTTTTTATAAAGTCTGCTATGTTTAATTTTACTCAGCATTTTCAAAACACTATGTCAATTACACCCCTAAATACACACACACACACACACACACACACACACACACACACACACACACACACACACACACACACACACACACACACACACACACACACACACACACACACACACACACACACACACACACACACACACACATAGACCAAGTCTGAAGCCAGAAGGCAATCTTTTATCATTAACAGCCTTCACTATGATGGAATACACTCTAGACGGTGGCAAAGGCAACATTATTTTCCCTTAAACTCTTGAGATTTCTGTAACTCTTTCTTTGCTGTGGCAAAACTCTCCTCAAGATCAGGAATGCAAATCTTACTCTTCCTCACGGCACTAACAGGAGTGACCCCCATGAAGGCTGAAGTCTTCGCAGGACTTTCTTTACTAACCTTCTGCGCTACTGTAAATGAAAAAAACAATTCTCAAGCAACACAAGCGCACCTCTATAAATTAGAGTGTGGAAAACATAATTTATCATCTGCCTGCGGATAGCCCTTTTCAGCTGACTATGAAATAACAGTGCACATAAACAGCCAGCATAAAAGGGATACGGCCGCACCCAAGAGAGTGCATTACACCATGAATCAGTTTATTAGTGTCTGCTGGTGGCACAATACATTTGGAGGTGAATTTATTCATTCGTAAATATCTGTTTACGACGTTTATCTACACTCTGGTGCCAGGCCACTAAAATGTAACAATCAAACCAAAGATAAAGATATGGCATGAGGGGTTTATATAGAAATGACCTTAGGGGGAGACATTAGCTTTGTTCCAAAACACCGTGAGCTGCCTCACTGTCAGCAGCCTATATGGGTGGATACATTCTAAGACAGTAATTTAAACATTGTGAAACCACATAAATGTTGTGTACAGGTGCATCTCAATAAATTAGAATGCTGTGGAAAAGTTAATTTATTTCAGTAATTCAACTTAAATTGTGAAACTTGTGTATTAAATAAATTAAATGCACACAGACTGAAGTAGTTTAAGACTTTGGTTCTTTTAATTGTGATGATTTTGGCTCACATTTTACAAAAAAAACACCAATTCACTATCTCAACAAATTAGAATATGGTTACTTTGAATATGGTTACTGATTACTTTGCAAACAATTCACAAGATTGTAATTTTGGCATTATGAACAGTGCCATAGAAACAATTAACAATTTCATAGTGCGAGAATGTAAACTTGCAGTAGAATTTTAGCTCTTGTTTAAATGTATCCCACCATTGACATCTGTTGTCTTTTGAGGCGTTGCAACAATAAAACATATTTGAGTTCCTGAGCTCCTGCACTGAGGAGCTGAGCTCAAACCTTGATCTCCCTCTGAGCATGTGACACACAGGGCTTTGCTCATATTTTATGCCTTCTAAATAAACTCAACAGATGTCTCCCTTCAAGGTAGGTGCTTGATAACTAACTCTGTCGGTGTCTCTTTTAATTTGTCATTCATCATAGATAAATGAAAGGTGCTGGCTAGCTGTTTTGAAATATCAAAGGAAAAATACCGGCTAACTAATCATTCAATCAGTTTGTTTTTATCAGATTTGATCAGTGGAGATCAGAGATAAACAAACTCTATATGGAAAAACAATTCTGCTCTGTTTGAAGCTCTGCATACAAGCAAGCAGGGGTTTTAAGTAATATTTTACATGAATCATATATTAATAACCTCACATTCTTGCTTAAAAAAACTACTGTAGAATTCTGGGTAACACTTTAAAATAATGTTCATTCGTTAACATTAGTCAACAACATTAGTAAACACTTCTACAACATTTATTAATCTTAGTTAAAGCAAAGCAAGGCAAGTTTATTTATATAGCACATTTCATGTACAGTGGTAGTTCAAATTGCTTTACATCAAAGGAAGTGAAATAGACGTAAAAAAAAAAAAAAAAAAAAGGAATAAAAAATAGATAAAAATTTATTTTAAAACAGTTAAGAATATAAAATGATTATACACAGTTCGGATTTAGCACAGTGCTCATTCAACAAATACACAGCTAAACAGATGAGTTTTGAGTCTGGATTTAAATGTGGCTAATATTTTAGCACATATGATCTCTTCTGGAAGCTGATACTAACTGCGGGCGACAAAATAGCTAAAAGCGTATTCCACTGGTTTTGTGTGAACCCTTGGTATTTCTAACTCACTCGATCCTACTGATCTGAGTGGTCTGTTAGGTTTATATTCAGTGAGCATATCTGGAATGTATTTAGGTCCTAGTCCATTGAGTTATTTATAAATGAGTAAACATACTTTAAATCAATCCTAAATGTAACTGGAAGCCAGTGTAAGGACTGGTGTGATATGCTCAGATTTTCTGGTTCTAGTCCGAATCCTGGCAGCAGTGTTCTGGATGAGCTGCAGCTGTCTAATGGTCTTCTGTGGAATGCCGGCGTGGAGACCATTACAATAATCCACCCTGCTGGTGATAAAGGCAAGAACAAGTTTCTCAAAATCTTGACTGCAAACAAAACTTCTAATTTCTGCAATGTTTTTGAGATGATAGTATGCTGATTTAGTTACTGATTTGATATGACTACTAAAACTAAGTCTGTCTCCAGAATCACCCCAAGATTTTTGACTTGATTTTTAGTTGTTTGACCCCTAGAGTCAAGGTATGCATTCACCTTGAGAACTTCATCTTTGTTTCCAAATGCAATGACTTCAGTCTTTTCCTTGTTTAACTGAAGAAAGTTCTGGCACATCCAACTGTTAACTTCATCAATGCATTGGCAGAGGGAGTCAATGGGCTATAGTCATTTGGAGATAAGGCTAGGTAAATCTGTGTATCATCAGCAGTGATAGGCAATTTGTTTCTTTCTCATTATTTGACTTAGGGGGAGCATATACAGGCTAAACAAGAGCGGTGCAATAATTGAGCCTTGAAGGTCTCTGCATGTCATGGACATCCACTGAGACTTCTGCTCTCAGAAATGATTTATTTTTTAGTGAGTGAATGTTTAAAAATGCTAACTTGATGGAATTACATTTAGTCTCAAAAGCAATCTTAGACTGATGCATTACAGGCCGCAGATTTGATGGGTCAGCCGTACGGCTTGAGAAGGCCTTAAGACTTTCTATCATGTGATAAAACAGAAATAGAGGAGGCTACAGGCACACTGGGTTCCCGCTTGCTCTGTAAACATTTGTGAATGTTGCTGCCAATATAGAGGGAACCCGACACATATCACTGAGGAGGGTTTGGGCCCTGGCGTTGTGGCAGCGGTCGGAGAGCCATCACAGGAGGAGGAGGGAGAGCTTGGCCTGCAGTTTTTGGTGGTTCACATGGATGATAATTCGATTTGCAGTCTTTTGCTTCATCAAAATGTTTCGATGTTCCTTGTTCACATCAGAGACGGTTGCTTGAGGAGAGCAGCATGTCTTTGTAGTCCTGCTACTAATATTTTTGATAATAGTGTCGCCCACTATCAGAGTCCTGGGCTCGGCTGCGCTCTGAGCTGTGTGCCGCTGTCTGCTTGACCTGGAGCGTCTGTTAGTATCAATGTTAGCTGCTGGCTAATTCGATCCATGTTTAGTCACATTTGGGGATTCCTCACCCACATTCATTAATGCTTAAAATCTGTTCTCAAGATGTAAAGGGGGTTGTAGATTACCTGTGTTTACAAGGCTTGTCCTAGCTCTATCTGGGGTAGAGAATGCTACGGCAGCAATACGAGATACTCGTTACAATCTGATGTCTCGAGTGCCTTTGGGTCTCGCTCCCTGTTTCTGCCTCCAATTAGTCCGTCGATCCATTTCGGCTTGTTCCTCTACACTTGGTATAAACTGTTGAGATTCACTATATTCACAGGACTCACCGGCTGTATGCTGAGGGGGCCCGTGATGACGATCTGCTCTGTGTTCCACCTGTTTTGTAAGTCCAGCAAGTAACTTTGTTTCAAGAACCACTATCCTTTGTAGAAGTCTGTGGCAGTTAATGCAAAATGTAGATTCCACAAGAGGCATTTTCTTTCCCGTTTCTGCTAGAATGTCAGCAGCTGTGTTTTCCCGTCTCCGGAATGTAAGCTGCTGGCAGTGGGATGCAAAGAGTCTTCTTTTTCCGGAAAATTTGTTGTTTGAGCACTGTGCTGATCTGCTGAAGTTAAAATCTTACAGAAATCTGAGAAAAGTATATAAATAGGGAGCAAAGTGCAGAGCAATAAGCAAGAGCGTCCGAACAGTAGCAAAGCCGGAAGCAAAATAGTTAATGTCAATTTCAGCATTTACTAATGCATTATTTAAATAATAAGTTGTGTTTGTTAACATTAGTTAATGCACTTTGAACTAACATGAATAAATAATGAACAACTGTATTTTCATTTACTAACATTAGCATAGATTAATAAATAGTGTAATAAATGCATTGTTCATTGTTTGTTCATATTAGTTAATATATGAACTAATGTTAACAAATAACAACTTATTGTAAAATGTTACCGAATTTTGTTCATGCAAGTGTAGTGCCCTCACCGCCTGATGAGGGGAGATGTGAATAGTTAATAAAACACAGGACACGGAGCTGCTGCTTCACCATCAGAGTCTCTGTATTTTCTGAGCAGCGCGCCCCCTCCCCAAACAGGTGAACACTTCCCAGGGAAAACCAATCAAGCAATCAGTGAATCATTCAAGGCTGAGCAGGGAACATTAATCGTCACAGATAAGACCCTATAAAGTGCATTCAAAAGATACATTCACTTGTTTTAAATTCAGTGTTACTCTAACATCATTTATTTATTTATTATTATTTTCCCTTTTTTTCAAATCACCACACTCTCCCCTTCAAAAATAAATGTCGTCCCGACATTACACCCTTTTTTTTTCTTCACAGTTGATGTTGTTTTATCCATCTGTTCTAAGTTCTAAGTGTATGTACTGTGTTTTACTGTATCTACAGTTCGTCAATAAAGGTCTATTTTGGGAAGTGCATAGTCTCTTGTCTTCCTTACGGACACTTCCTTTTTACCTTGTTATTCATTCTCTTCAGTAAGCATATAAGTCTTTATATGTGTATAAATATACTGGCTGATATGGCGGTACTGAGGGAGCCCATTGGGTCAAGTTCTGCATGCCATATTGAATGGGCTGAAACGTTCTGGGTTTAAATGCTCTACCCCATAGCATGCCGGAGTACCAAGGTAGTCATAGGTAAACGTCTTTGGTGGTCTCCTCTCTCTCCTAGGCCATCTGCACCACTGTTCTCCTTCATCATTAACTTCACTCGGGGGTACATGTCCATCTGCTACAACATCAGCTGTAGGTTGTTCCTCCACCCTCACACCTTCTCGCTCATTTCTTTCCTTATCCACTTCGCAAGGCTGGCCAGTGGTAAATTTGTTGCCTCTAGTCCTTCATTTATCTCCACAGGTTGCTGATGCTGGACGGCAGGTAAGTTTCCATTTTCTAATTCATTGTTTCCTCCCACAGGTTGCTGATTCTGGACTACAGGTAGGTTTTCATTTTCCAATTCACTGTTTTTTTCCCACAGGTTGCTGATGCTGGACCACAGGTAAGTAATAGTAGCCACGTTCTTCATCTTCTTCCTCTGAGCTAGGATCATGCCTTTCCATGGAGGTTGGCCCCCATGTTTTCCTTTTCACTCTTGGCTGTGGTTGGAGTTCCAATTCCAGTGGTAGGTAATCACATGGTAGCAGGAGATTCCGGTGTAGAACCCTTGATCTCCCTTTACCTCGTTCTGGTTTCACTTCATAGACAGGGCCTTCTTCTCCCACCCGGCGAACAACTGTGTGTATCGCGTCCTCCCAATGATTCCGCAGCTTCCCTGTGCCTCCTCTAGGTGTGAGGTTCCTCACTAGAACACGATCTCCTGGGTTCAACACAGAGCTCCTTATTTTTCCTTCATGGTTCCTTTTATTTCTCTCAGCCACCTTTTTGCTGTTTTCTTTGACAATCTCATATGCTTCCCGCATTCATTGATTCCATCTCTTTACATATTCCTTGTGGTCCCCAGTCCCTCCCTCTGGTGCCAATCCAAAAAGCAAGTCTACAGGTAGTCTTGGTGAACGCCCGAACAGAAGATAGAATGGCGAAAATCCAGTTACCTCACATCGTGTACTGTTGTAGGCGAAGGTAAGTTTGTTCAACGATTCCTTCCAGTTAGACTTCTGTGTTTCCGTCAAGGTCTTTAACATCTGGAGCAACGTCCGATTGAAACGTTCCACCTGCCCGTTTCCTTGCGGGTGGTATGGTGTTGTTCGTGATCCTGCCATTCCACAATTCCTTTTTAACTGAGAAAGCAACTGATTTTCGAACTCGGCTCCCTGGTCATGATGAATCCTGTTGGGAAATCCGAATTTCAGTGCATAGTCATTGAAGATTCGTTCAGCAACGGTTTTGGCAGATTTCGATGTGGTGGCGTAAGCTTGTACAAACCTCGTGAAGTGATCAACTATCACCAGGATATATATTCATATCCTCCTTTGCTCTTGTCGAGGTGCAAAAAGTCAATAGAAACGAGCTCAAATGGGTGGGTGGTGACAATATTCATAAGTGGTGCTCTGGTTTCTTTACTTGGCTTCTTCTGTTTCAAACAGGTACAACACTTGGTCACAAAATATTCAATTTCTCCCTGCATTTTTGGCCAGAAGAACCTGTCTCCCACTAAGGACATGGTCCTTTCCACTCCTTGATGCCCCATTTTACTATGTAACTACTGCAAGACACGTTGTTTGTATCTTTCTGGCAGCACAAGCTGAGTTCGGGTAGCTGTCTTCCTGCGAAGGACTCCATCCTCTCCTAATGAAAGCTTGTCCCAGTGGCGCAGCAAGCTCTTACTCTGTGTACTTAAAGTTTTCAGTAGGTGTTTGGAGGGTTTTTTCACCAGCCAACTTACATTGTACTACTGGTCCAATGTAGGGGTCTTCTCTCTGTGCCTGTCGTATCTCATCAGTAGAGTAGGTCTCACTTGACTCTGCATTCTCTGTTGGGTTATGGAGTGAGGTCATGGCTGTCCATGACATGGTCAGATCTTGCGCTTCTATTGCCTGCACGGTTGCCTCAACACAATCAGACGTGAGTTCCTCCGTACACTGCTCCATCATTGTTTCGATGTCCAATGGCATACGGGATAAACTGTCCGCATCAATGTTGTCTTTTCCAGGGCGGTATTTAATTGTGAAGTGGAAGTCCGCGAGCTCTGCCACCCATCTGCATCCAGTCGCGTTGAATTTGGCACTAGTTAGTACATAGGTTAACGGGTTATTGTTGCTATATACGGTGAAGATGGGTGCGTAATACAGGTAATTGCGAAACTTCTCTGTGACCGACCACTTCAATGCTAGAAACTCCAATTTCCCTGAATGAAGATGGTAGTTTCGTTCAGTGGCTGTCAGTGTGCGCGATCCATATGCAATGACTCTAAGTTTACCCTCTTGCCTTTGGTACAGAACAGCACCAAGTCCCAGGTTTGAGGCATCCGTGTGGAGTATGAACGGCTTTGAAAAATCAGGAAATCCCAGGATTGGAGGTTCTGCCAAGCAGTCTATTAATTTATCCAACCTCTGCTGATGATGTTCCAACCATAGAATGGGCTTCTGAGAAGGTACTCCTCTTTTTTTGCTCTTTATCCATTTACTTGCAGCTACTTTACGTCCCTCTTCCTTAGTCTCAGCTGCTCCTTTCAGCAAGTCGTAGAGAGGTCCCGCAATCTTGGAGAAGTCTTGAATATACTGCCTATAATAACTCAACAGGCCGAGTACCGCTCTCAGCTGTCCCACCGTGCTGGGTCTTTTCTCTTTCAGGGCTCTTACGGCTGCAGTGTCCGCAGGATCCATTTTACTGCCCTCCGTGGACACAATCCTTCCCAAATAACGTACTTCCTGTTTAAACACCTCACATTTGCTAGGCTTGAGTTTAATTCCATAATGCCTCAGATGCTGTAGGACTTTTCGCACATCTTTGACATGGTCTTCGAAGGATTTACTGAACACTAGTGTGTCGTCAAGGTAGGGGACACAGCAGTTGTCTCTGAGATCTTCCAAGCACTCTTCCATGCAGCGTTGGAAAGCTGCGGGAGCGTTCATTAGACCAAAAGGATACGGATCCACTCGTAGAGTCCCCATGGTGTCACGAAAGCCGTCATGGGTCTACTCTCTTTGGCCATGAAACCTGGTGATATGCTTTCCCTTGGTCGAGTAACGAGAACCAGGTGTTTCCTCCAAGACTGTCCATGATGTCTTGAACGCATGGAATGGGTTGTCGGTCAGGATTTGTCTTCTGATTCAATCCCCGGTAGTCGATACACAACCGTAAACTACCATCCTTTTTTCGGACACAAACTACAGGTGAGGAATACGGTGAGTTTGACTTCTGAACCCATCCCTGGGCAATGAGATCGTGTAGGTAGTCTTTCATCTCTTCGTACAGGGGGCGAGGTACTGACTGGTAAGTACGGGTGACGGGGTAGTGTCTTTCAACGAGATATTCAACTGCAATCCTTCTATACAGCCAATGTCGTCATCGGATCTTGAAAAAGAAGCTGCTTCCTCTCTCAACATCTGCTGTACCATTTGCCTTCTTGACTCACTGAGATGGCTTAAGTCTAATGGTGGGTCCCATGTTGACTCAGGGTTCTGGGTAATTCCATTTGTGATTTGACTGATGCTTACAGACTTAGAGCGGGGTGTTTCAAGAGCAGCGGCTGGGTATACAGCCTGTACTGGATGCACTGTACCAATAATCGTCTTGCCATTCAACATTATGTCATGGTCGGTAGGGTTTTGAACGGTGACAATGACATGTGGTGAGGTCTGTCGTCGCAACTTCACAAGGGTTTCACAGAACTCCAATCCCTCAGGCCAGGTAGGATTCATATCAGGTTCAAAGAGTAGCACCCTTTCTTCCTTTGGTGCCGATGTCTGTACTCTACAATCAACTTGAACAGAGGTCTGTTTAGGCACATAGACTTTTTCCTTTGTGGTTTTGAGGATGTAATCACATGATGTTTCTTCTTGTACTCTCTCGATGAATGATCTTATCTAATCTCCTTCCAGGTTGGGGATGGCATTCACCAATGTCTCACTGCTGTGTGGCTGAGTTAATCCGTTCCTGTTTGCTACCTGCTCAATCACATTGTACCCGATGATGGGATGACACAGATGTCCGCCTCTCATCACTAACATAGGTATGATGAGTTCCCTGTCCTTTCTTTCATCAGGTGCAAATCCAAAAGTGACTTCCATCCATCCAATAAATGGTATATTCTGACCATTTGCAGCTACAAGGCGGAGTTCTTCGGGTGCATCGATTGCTTCTGAAACATCCCTTAATCGTACATTCGGCAAGTTCTCATTTTTCCACACCTCACCAACAATACACACTTGGGAGCCGGTGTCCCATAATGCTTCTACAAGCAACCCTTGAAGATAGCATTGCACAAGACACTGTTTTCCAACCAGCGCAGCGGGTTTGTTTGGCTGCCGTGTTGTGGTAGCTGAGGTAGGGTTCACACGTATTTTTGAATACAATCTACACTGTCTCCTATGATCCGCCCAGTGATCTGCTTGACATGCTTTTGAGCAGTATAACGTCTGCTTACAATTTGCACAGAATCTCAACAGTAGGTCAGAACGGATGATGCCACAATATGTACAGCGTTTAGGGGACTCTTCTTCAGCACCGGTCACTGCCTGTCCGCGGTCGTGACCCAGCCTCGTTTAAAGAGCCTCCCCGATGTCATGGGTATCTGTGCTCGACAGCCAGCTGAGAAATGGTCACTACCACCGCACTTGTAGCAGTGAGTACAGTAGACATCTAGTCCACTTTGTTGACATGCAAAGCATTTCCTTACTCGACTTGGAGGGAGCTGATAACGTTGCACTGGGAACCATTGTGGTCGCTGAACTGTCACTCTCCGCTGGTAGTCCGGTTGCCAGTAACCTGGAGGTGGATACTGAACCTGTGGGGAAGACGTATTAGCGACATCTGTCACTGGAGGAGGACACAGAGTAGACATGACCTGTGGTTGTTTAATTGACTCTCGGATTTGAGAAACTTCTGCACTGAGGCCTTTTAACAGGGCCATGCCTAAACGCATTTCTCTCAGCTCAGTTAGAATGTCAAGTTCAGTCTTTTCTGAATTTTTCTGACACGGTGGTTTTCCTTTTTTCTCGATAACAGTGTCACTGGACTGAACGGCATGAACTTTAGGGGCACATGACTGGACAAGTTTTTTTTTATTTTGACGCTCTGTTTCGTGGGCACATGCCTGATTGACTTTGTCGAAGAGCAGTTCATCACTCACATCAGCTTGTGTCAAATAGGGTCGCAAGTCGCTTCTAATGCTGTCGTTCTGCAGGCCTGTCAGGACAGTGTGAAGAAACATGCTCTGTACTAACTTTGGGTCATACTTCAAGCTGGATTCGGCTTCTTGAGATGCGAACAAAATCTTTTGTCTTAAATCTAGACAGCGGACAAGAAAGCTTTGTGGGGTCTCCTTGCTACTTTGCACTTCTGAAGTAAGTTGTTTATACAGCTCAGTCGCCCCTCTTTCTTGGAAATGGGCACGGAGTATTCGTCTTAAAGTGGGCAGGGTAAGGTTTGGTTTTCCCTCCAAATAACTACGTAGCTGCATGCCTGGTGCAATTGCTCGTATGACAGCATCAACGACTTCAAGCTCAGAAAAAAACCTGCTCAGTCCATGTTCGATTTGGTGAGCTAGACTAGAGAAGGTGAGTTTATCCTTTTGCCCAGGTTCACCTATCTGGCCAGATATCTTGAACTCTCTATTCCATGTCGGCATAACTGGTCGAGTCGATGCTGAGTGCCAATTCAAGTTAATATTTTGCTGTGAGTTTTGCTGTGGGTCATAGCTCGGTTGTGTGTTTGTGTGGGGTGTGGCACTAACACTCTGTTGTGTGCTTGTAACAGTATTCTTTTTTTGTTCAATACATTTTTGCAAGGCTAATTGCAACTTGTCAATTTCTTTTTGTATATTTTCCTGTTCGGTGGCCTGTACTATGGAGTCTACAGTCACCTGCTGGACCACCTGTGCTGTCTGTTGCCCTGAGGTATATTCGCTACCCTGCTGAAGTTCACATATTTTGTCTCTCACACACAACAGTTCTGACATGCCCTCATCTTCCAGTTCTTTTAAACCCTCCCTCTCAAAATGTCTTTTCAGGGCAGAAATAACAAATGAGCGGCTGTTGTTGATAACATTTTCGCTCTCTCCAATATTCAAAAAGTCACACAATTTCACAAGATTTTCTCTAGACAATGAATACAATGTCCCTATCACTTCCAGTTTTAAGTCATCTAACTGATCCATGGTTCACTTGGGCTTTTGGTGTGTGCAGTGTGGTGCAGAAGAGCAGTCTTAGCCGATTTAGAAGATGACAACGCTCCAGGTTTAAACTTTTTCTATCAACAGTCGATAATGAAAAAATTGTGGAGGTAGAACCTCAGATAGCCTCCAATTATATCCAAATCCAAAAAAAAGGAGCGCAATTACACAAACACACACACCCCCCACTCCACCCATTTTTTGCTAAAGCAGCGCCCCCTTTCCCCCAGGGAACCTCCAAACTCAACGTGGACGATGGACGTTCCCACTCTGCTATTCCCGTAAGCCACAAGTTAAGATGAATGACACTGGAGGTAGACCATCATCTATGGACGCCGACCTTCACTGCATTGCATCCCAGCAGTGCCTCCAAAATGTAGTGCCCTCACCGCCTGATGAGCGGAGATGTGAATAGTTAATAAAACACAGGACACGGAGCTGATGCTTCACCATCAGAGTCTCTGTATTTTCTGAGCAGCGCGCCCCCTCCCCAAACAGGTGAACACTTCCCAGGGAAAACCAATCAAGCAATCAGTGAATCATTCAAGGCTGAGCAGGGAACATTAATCATCACAGATAAGACCCTATAAAGTGCATTCAAAAGATACATTCACTTGTTTTAAATTCAGTGTTACTCTAACATCATTTATTTATTTATTATTATTTTCCCTTTTTTTCAAATCACCACACAAGCTACTGATTTGTCGGTGTCTAAATCATAAAAGTGGTAATCAAACTTTATCTTATCTCAGTTTAATAAGCAGGGGGAATTATAATTATGGAGTGCACATATGTACACTAAGTGCAAATAGCCTGCCTTGTTGGCAGAGGCTTACACTAACTCCGCCCACCAAGGTCAGATTGGGATAGTCAACACTGAAAAAAGACACTCGTTAAACATCAATTTCAATGGCGGCGCAAGCATTTTGACACGACCGACCGAGTTCAAAACCGCCTTTTGCCAAACTTTTTTTCTCCCTTTTCAAATCTCATATCGCATCAGAAAGGCGTTTACACTTCGTGTAAATAGCATATCGTAAAAAATACTGCTATTTTCATTTAGTGTAAATGGCATCCATCACTATTTGTACTTCGTATAAATAGTATCTATCGCTAATAAAATATAATTAAGCTACCTGTATAATTAAGCCATTAGTTGAATTAGGATTTCACTAATATCTCATTTGTATATTTTCATGCTATTGGTTTGTACCCCACCAATAGTTAAATATATTTATTTATTATTTTTTTCTAGAGATTGTACGTTGTCATACAAATTCATATACAATCATCACATTGTAACATACATTTCTTTCTTTCTTTCTTTCTTTTTTTCTTTAATATAGCATTTTCAATTTACATTTTCAATATTATTTAGCTTTTTATGTTGTGCAGTCTTCATACTGACTAGCTTTACGTATTGCATAAATTATTGTGTAATTATAATTTTTTTATTCATACAAATACATGAAAATAAACATTAAAGTCTTTGAAATTGGCATGTAGTAAGCAAACTAAATAAAAAAATATATACTAATTTGAAAGTTCTCACACACACACACACACACACACACGCACGCACGCACGCACACACGCACGCACACACACACACACACACACACACACACACCAAGTTTGAATATATTTCCCATGTTAACTGATGTTGAGATTAAAAGATGATAGATAGATAGATAGATAGATAGATAGATAGATAGATAGATAGATAGATAGATAGATAGATAGATAGATAGATAGATAGATAGATAGATAGATAGATAGATAGATAGATAGATAGATAGATAGATAGATAGATAGATAGATAGATAGATAGATAGATAGATAGACAGATAGATAGAAATATCATGCAATATATCTGAGTATTTTGTAAAAGATACTATGTACCTTTTTGGGGCCTTATTAAGAAAAAAAAAATTATCCAGTTCCTATAAACCCTGTTCAAATGCTTCAGTCTGAGCAGGAAGTTGATGTCTCTAAATCAGTCTGGAAGAGTCGAAGCACAGCAGGGGTCTCGTAATCGTGGGTTGGCAAAAAATGTCATCTGTCTCTTCTGAATCGTTGCTGCACCTGCCAACCAAGCCCTGCTTGAAGCCTCATCAACAGAACAGCTCCAGGCACACAGAAATGACTGCAGATTTATTAAAGACTAATTCAACTGCACACTGAAAAAACACGGTGCTCTCATGGTAGCATTCCAGCAATCAAATATTGGCTTTTTCAGAGAATCTGTCAGATTATTTTAAACAGACATTTCTCTGAATTGGTGCTTTCAAGGTCTTGGTGAATTATTTATGACACTTACTATTTAATTTTTTAATCGATTTGTGACTGTCCATCATGTGATTAACCACTTCATCCTTCACACCCCACAAATATTTATTTGCCAGATGCATTTATTTGAAGCAGCAGTATAGTATCATTATATATATATATATATATATATATATATATACATGTATATATGTAACCCTCTTCGTCGGTGTGCTTCTTCGTCGGTGTCGGCGTTGTGTTGAGGTGAGGGGTAAACAAGGAGGACACCAAAATCGTTGAGTCAAACAGAGCAGCTTCCTTTTATTAGGCTTCTTTCTCCACACAGTCACTCTCACAGCAGAACAGAATGGCGACAGCCTTTCACAATGGAAATAGAACTGTGTTCATTTCAAATAACCTCAAACATGACAATTCATGATGAATTATAACAGGAAACTGTTAATAATAGTATGCAATAGTATAGTAATAGTAATAATAGTAATGCAACTAAATTAATAGTAAGCTCATCGTTCACAAACTCAAAACACAGGAAAGATAGACTACAGCATATGACAGACAAAGATAAACCCCTGATGTAATCAAAACAGGGAGAATCAGACCATACAATACACAAGGAGGCCTTAAACATAATATAATACACACGAAAATATGCAATAATATCAGAAATACAAAACAAAATATCAAACATAATGTCTGATACACATAAATCAACATCTCATCAACAATATAGTTATTCTAATAACATAGAAGGCTACTATAATTAGATACATGTGATGGGTATAGTGGAGCAACATGATAACCCTCCTTACCTTTCACAATGGAAATATAACTGTAGGTGAAAAGAAGAGCTCACTCCCCTAATGAGAAACAACGCACAGCTCCCCCCAAAGGATGGGAGAATACATTACATCTCCCCTACATTATATATATATATATATATATATATATACATACATACAGTGCTCAGCGTAAATGAGTACACCCCCTTTGAAAAGTAAAATTTAAAACAATATCTCAATGAACACAAAAAACATTTCCAAAATGTTGACAAGACTAAGTTTAATATAACATCTGTTTAACTTATAACATGAAAGTAAGGTTAATAATATAACTTAGATTACACATTTTTCAGTTTTACTCAAATTGGGGTGATGCAAAAATGAGTACACCCCACAACAAAAACTACTAAATCTAGTACTTTGTATGGCCTCCATGATTTTTAATGACAGCACCAAAGGCTTCTAGGCATGGAATGAACAAGTTGGCGACATTTTGCCAGCTCTATCTTTTTCCATTCTTCAAGAATGACCTCTTTTAGAGATTGGATGCTGGATGGAGAGTGATGCTCAACTTGTCTCTTCAGAATTCCCCATAGGGGTTCGATTGGGTTCAGATCAGGAGACATACTTGGCCACTGAATCACTTTCACCCTGTTCTTCTTCAGAAATCCAACAGTGGCCTTAGATGTGTGTTTAGGATCATTGTCATGTTGGGAAAGTGCACGACGACCAAGGGCATGGAGTGATGGTAGCATCTTCTCTTTCAGTATAGAGCAGTACTTTTGTGAATTCATGATGCCATCAATGAAATGCAGCTCCCCGACACCAGCAGCACTCATGCAGCCCCACATAAGGACACTACCACCACCATGTTTCACTGTAGGCACCATGCATTTTTCTTTGTATTCCTCACCTTTGCGACGAAATAGTCACCCCAGTTTGGCTTTCTACTTCTTTAGATAACTGCAGTGAACTTGCATGTCGATTTTCTTCAACCCTTCTCATCAGAAGACGCTCCTGACGAGGTGTTAACTTCCGTGGACGACCTGGACGTCTCTGTGAGATGGTTGCAGTTCCATCTTTTTTAAATGTTTGTACCACTTTTGCTACAGTATTCTGACTGATAAGTAAAGCTTTTCTGATCTTCTTGTAGCCTTCACCTTTCTTGTGTAAATAAAAAAAAATTCTTTCTCAGGTCTTGTGACATTTCTCTTCCATGTGGTGCCATTGCTGACAGCATGAAATGGGAAGGGGTTTTCTTTAAGTAACACCCTTTTATAGTTAACTTTCACCTGTGTAATGAATAATTAGACTCACCTGTGGTTGAATTCTTGTTAAATTAGAAATTTTTAGTCTAAAATTTAGCTTTGCTCCAGAGACTTTCAGTGGGGTGTACTCATTTTTGCATCACCCTAATTTGAGTAAAACTGAAAATTTGGTTCTCTAAGTTAAATTATTAAACTTACTTTCATGTTATAAGTTAAACAGATGTTATATAAAACTTAGTCTTGTCAACATTTTGGAAAATGTTTTTGTGTTCATTGAGATATTGTTTAAAATGTTACTTTTCAAAGGGGGTGTACTCATTTACACTGAGCACTGTATACAAATATACAAACATATGTACACATACATATACACTGAACAAATTGTATTTATTTTTATTTATTCATTTAGCAGACGCTTTTATCCAAAGCGACTTACAAATGAGGACATTATAGAAGCAATCAAAACCAACAAAAGAGCAATAACATGCAAATGCTATTACAAGTCCTGGTTAGCCTAACGCAGTACACGTAGGATTTTTTTTTTTTATAAAACGAGTATATAGAATATAGAAAAAAATAATCTTAGTGTTAGTTTTACAAGAAAAGCTAGCAGTCAGAGGATAAATTTGCAATTGATAGAGGGTCAAATGTGTCTGTGTTTAAAAATATGAAAAAAATATAAAAAAAGAGACACAGATTAGATAAAATACAATTAGAATAGAGAGTGCTGGAGTTTGAGGGTCAAATAAAGATGAAAGAGATGTGTTTTTAGCCGTTATCTTGAAGATGGGTAAGGATTCAGCTGCTCGGATTGAGTTAGGCAGGTCATTCCACCAAATGGGAACAGTTAATGAAAAAGTCTGTGAAAGTGATTTTGTGCCTCTTTGGGATGGTACAGTAATGTGTCGTTCACTTGCAGAACGCAAGCTTCTAGAGGGCATGTAAGTTTGAAGTAATGAATTTAGGTAAAGGGGTGCAGAGCCAGAGGTGGTTCTGTAGGCAAACATTAATGCCTTGAATTTAATGCGAGCAGCTATTGGTAGCCAGTGCAAATTGATGAACAGAGGTGTGACGTGCGTTCTTTTCAGCTCATTAAAGATTAATCTAGCAGCAGTATTTTGAATTAATTGTAGAGGTTTGATGGAACTGCCTGGAAGACCTGCCAAGAGAGCATTGCAATGGTCAAGTCTGGACAGAACAAGAGCCTGAACAAGGAGTTGTGTTGCATGTTCCGAGAGAAAGGGCCTGATCTTCTTAATATTATATAATGCAAATCTACATGACCGGGCAGTTTTAGTAATGTGGTCTGTGAAATTCAGCTTATCATCAA
Organism: Ptychobarbus kaznakovi; assembly: GCA_027422405.1. NCBI lineage: Eukaryota > Metazoa > Chordata > Actinopteri > Cypriniformes > Cyprinidae > Ptychobarbus > Ptychobarbus kaznakovi. The sequence continues at coordinate 18,523,933 of CM049814.1, forward strand.
TCACAACTCCAAGGTTTCTGGCTGTTTTTGAAGGAGTTATTGTTGATGAGCCTAATTGGAAGGTGAAATTGTGATGAAACGATGGGTTTGCTGAAACCACAAGCAGTTCTGTCTTAGCTAGGTTGAGTTAAAGGTGATGGTCCTTCATCCAGAAAGAATCCTGTGGCACCCCTGTAGCTAGCTGTTGTGACTTAGATACCTCACCTCTCCAAGTTACTTTGATGGACCTATCTGAGAGGTAAGAGTCAAACCACTGGAGTGCAGTTCCTGAGATGCCCTTTCTCAATAGGGTTGACAGGATGATCTGGTGGTTGACCGTATCAAAAGCACCAGACAGATCCAGCAATATAAGTAATGAAGACTTGGAAGCCGTTCTTGCAAGTCTTAGGTCTTCAACAACTGAGAGGAAGGCAGTTTCGGTGGAATGTCCACTTCTGAAGCCAGATTGGTTACTGTCCAGGAGGTTGTTCTGTGTGAGAAAGGCAGTGACTTGGTTGAACACAACTCGTTCAAGTGTTTTTGCAATGAAAGGTAGAAGGAAACAGGTCTATAGTTCCCTAAAAGAGTTGGGTTAAGAGTGGGTTTCTTAAGAAGTGGGGTTATACGAGCCTGTTTAAATGCTGAGGGAAAAATGCCAGTGTGAAGGGATGTGTTAACGATGTGAGTGAGTGCAGGAACAACTGCAGGAGAAATGGCTTGAAGGAGATGAGACGGAATAGGATCAAGTAGTAGGATGACTGGAAAGGATGAGTTTAGAGACTTCTGCCTCAGAGAGTGGAGAGAAGTATGTGAACGGGTTTATGCTTGCTGGTAAGATGTGTTTGACAGATTGTGGTGTGGAAAATTGTGCAGTGAGGTTTGTAATTTTATTAATGAAGAATGTGGCAAAGTATATATACATAGACATATACATAACATACAGTGTTGAAATGCCACATCTGGCTCACGGTGATGGAGATGAAAGAGGCGGACGAGGTTCCCTTCATCGATGCCTGTCAAGCAGCCTGTTCGGGCCAGCTGTGAAAGGTTTTGCGGAACAATTTACGGAGGCTCAGAAGTCCTCTCAAGCGATGTGACCCTTCCTCCCAAAACGCGCCAGCTCTTCTGCTGCTTCCAGTCGCCCCAAACCTGCACAGACTCAGCAGCCAGCTAACCCAATGCCAGCCACTCCCGAGCCTCGACCTCATAAGGATCGGAAGGATAGAGAGCGTTCCCGTTCGGCAAGATGCTACCCCTTCCCAAAGCGCCAAGGGCCCCGGCCCAAGATCGCCTTGGATCCGGCGCCTCAGAAGTCCTCCTGATCAGCCAGGCAGAAAGAGGAGGGGCCGAGTCTCGCTGCCGCCGGACCACCCCGCAAGCAGTCTTGAATATGCCTCTTGCCACTCCGCTGGTAGCAGAGGAAAGTGTGTTATTGGTTCTCCACGGGCCCAATCTAGCGCCCAGGTGTCCAACCGCTGTGATGGCGGACAAAATAAAACAAAAAGAGCTTCAAAAAGAGAGAAAATATTGTCTTCTGCCTACCATAAGCGTCCCGCCCTTATGCAGCCAGTCTTTAGAGCTGTTTCAACCTCTTGCCACACGAGCTGAGGCCTGGCAGGCCATTCCCGGTGTGTCAGAGTGGGTAATGGCTACGATGAGATGAGGTTATACACTCAAATTCGCTCAAAGACCACCGCGCTTCCGCTGTGTGCTCGTCACCACAGTGCGCAGCAAGTACGCTCAAGTCCTCAGCGCAGAGGTGATGAATCTGCTGGAAAATGGAGCCATAAAAGTCGTTCCTCCAGCCCAGAGCGAGTCAGGCTTCTACAGCCGCTACTTACTTGTCCCCAAAAAAGACAGTGGCCTACGACCTATTCTAGATATCAGACTCTTTTTTTTAATCACGATGGGAATCCGCATCCTCAACTACCCAGTCAGAGGCAGTTTCAACATCGCACAAGTCCCTCCTCCTCAGGCACTAATGTTGCCTAGGATTTATGTTGCCAAGAGCATATGGTCACCCAGCCAACGAGTATTGTTCCTGGGCACAGTTATCGATGCAGTGCAGATGACAGCAACTGTCTCAGTGGAGCGAGCCACGATGATTCAGTGCCACGCTGGTTACTTCAAGGAAGGGACCGCCCGTCTGCTCAAACCTTTCCAGAAAATGCTGGACCTTATGACAACAGCTTCACCAGCACTTCAGTTGGGTCTGCTTCGCATGCGACCCATCCTGTTCTGGCTGAAGCAGAGGGTTCCATCCGCGGCTTGGCGTCACGGACGCCACCGCATAACGGTGATTCGGGCCTGTGTATCAGCCCTCACCCATTGGAGGGACCTCCTCTGGCTAAAGCAGGGTGTGATCTTAGACACGGCACACAGAAGGAAGGTTGTCACGACAGATGCTTCCAAAAAGGGTTGGGGAGCGCTGTGCGAAGGCAAACTGACCTTCGGTCTTTGGTCCGAAGGGGAGTCTGGTCTGCAAATCAACTGCCTAGAGATGCTAGCAGTGTGCCATGTTTGTCAATTCTTCCTGCCGGACATAAGGGGACACCATGAGCTAGTATGCTCAGCAGGTCCGTGGTGTCATACATATATCACCAGGGTGGCCTCATCTCGAAGCGCCTCTGCATGCTGGCGAATGACCTTCTTGTTTGGGCTCAGACCAATCTGCGCTCACTGAAGACAACGCATGTTCCGGGCAAAATTAACCAAGGAGCATACATGCTGTCAAGGAACAACGTCTCCTCAGAGGAATGGATGCTCCTCCCGCTCTCGGTTCAGAAAATATGGGAAGTATTTGGCAGAGCTCGATTAGACCTCTTCGCCTCCGAAGGCTACTCTCACTGCCCAAACTTTTTCACAAAGAGCACGGATGCCCTGGCCCATGAGTGACCCAGTCTCCCGCTCTATGCTTTCCCTCCAATTGCTCTGCTACCACAGGTACTCAGGCGAGTCAGGGAGCAACAGCTAAGCTTTTTCTAATAGCCCCCCTCTGGAGGAACCATCCGTGGGTGTCAGAGTTATTCCAGCTGCTCGAAGATCTTGATCGGAGTGCAACCTCTCGGGGACGCTGTACTTCATAAACCACTCCTTCAACAATATATTTGCTGTGGTATCAGCCTTTTGAGCTTTGGTAGGAAATGCCTGTGTAAACGTTGTGAAAACGTCTATAACAACCAGAACATTTTCACACCCATCAGAAGCAGGCTCTAAGACAGTAAAGTCCACCGCAATCACTTCAAGAGGCCTGGAAGCCAAAAATGCTCTCACAGGGGAACGGATATTTGGGCTGCGGCATCTTTGTGAGGATGCACCATTCTTTACCCATTCCTTCACATCTTCATGCCTACCAGACCAAAAACATTTCTACTTCAACAAGCCCAAAATACCTCTAGTTTTGTTTTCCTCCAGCTGCGCTACATTTTCCGTGCTGCTCTCTTTAGGAAACGAATGTGCTCATTATACCATGGTGTTGGACTCTTTTCCTTAATCTTTCTTGAGCGTAAAGGAGCAACTGTATCTTAAGTGCTAGAAAAGAGAGAGTCCATAGTTTCTGTTACATCATCAAAATGTTCTGCATTTTTGGACATGCTGAGGAATTGAGATAAATTAGGAAGATTACTTACAAAGCAGTCTTGTGTGGTAGAAGTGATGGGTCTACGATACTTGTAACAAGGAGTTGAATTTACAGCTTTAGCTACATGGAGTTTACACAAGACTGGATAATGATCTGATATATCAGCGCTTTGCTGCAGAATATGAACACCATTAACCTCAATTCCATGTGACAGTATTAAATCTAAAGTATGATTTTGAAAATGAGTAGGTCCTGACACGTGTTGTCTAACCCCGATAGTGTTCAAAATGTCAATGAATGCTGATCCTAATGCATCTTTTTAATTATCAACGTGGATATTAAAATCACCCTCAATTAAGACTTTATCTGCAGCCAGCACTACCTCTGATAGAAAATCACAAAATTCTTTAATAAAGTCTGTATGGTGCCCTGGTGGACTGTATACCGTAGCCTGTACAAACATCATGGGGGATTTATCATTAACACTTTAGATACTAGGTATGTACTACAACCAAACCTCCTGGTAAGGGGGTGCTTAATGGTTCTTCCAACCACGCAGAACCATCCTTTTTTTCCCCAGATTCCATTCCCTTGATCAGGACAGTGGCTGCCGACCAAGCAGGCACATGGGCAGGAGTCTTAACTAAGACACGAGCAAATTAAACTTGCTCCACTAATTCAACCGATTGGGCCTGCTGGAAGGCTACCCTTCAGTTGAAGTCAAGCCTCCCACCTAGTGGGATGTCAAATTCAGCGTGAAGGATCTGTCAGTATTTACTGATAATGTTCATTCCGATGAGCACAGCCATAGTGAATGGACTAGGAGTTTCTTTAACGACCAAGAAGCCATACTCAGGCAAAGTCATCCCCATAACCTCCACGTCCAGCTCCATGTAACCCAAAACCCAAATAGGGAATGTCTAAACCATTTGCTGCTGGGATAATTTTCATTCCCAAATAGATGCTCTCGGAAGAACACGTCTGTGATAGTACTGACCTGACTACCAGTGTCGAGCAGACATGACTCTAGCACACCCCTGATTTTCAAGTCCACCATTGGGCACGTTCCAACTGCCCATTAAAGAAACCTGTCTCAACTCGTTCCCTCAGGTGGTGAACCAGACACTACCCCTTGTGTTGCCTGACTCAGCGCCATGGAAGGACCTTGGTTCTCTTGCCTTTCATCGGTCCTGGCAGCACTATTGGGTCTCCCACCCCGTCTCATAGTGCAGCGCCTAGTAGGGCTGTGACGTGGCAATTTTTTACTACCGCGGTGGGAAATCACCAACAACCGCCGGTGTTGCGGTGGTGGGGAGTGGGGGTTTTATACATATATATAGATATATATATCAGTGGTGTAACGATGCGTGTATTCATATTGAACCGTTCAGTACGCATTACAAACCGAACGATTCGTTGGACTAATCCTATATGTAGCAGGAGTCATTGCACTGATCACGTAAAGGGAGGTGCTGTCAGTGTGTGCGGTTCGGGTGAAGAGCCTGGTTTATACTCGCCGTGTCAGCATGAGCGCGAACGAACACACAGCGAGCTGCAAATATGATGCGAATATTGAGGAAATGATAGCGGACAGAGGATTTGGTTTGCACGCTAAAATAATGTAAAAGTCAGTTTCTTAAAACCAGAGAAGGTGAATATGTTGATATTCTAGTAGAAAAAAAATGCAAGCATGGTCACCGGCAGACAGTTTAGTTTAGTTTTTCTTTTCATTTTAAAAAGCTTATCTTTGCTGTTTACCTCACGTTACGGCTTCCTTTTATTTGTTTATTTTTATTCCTCAGTGTTTGCTAAACATAATCCGTCTATAATACTGTATGCCAAGCCTCATCTTATTCGTTTTTGTTAATAAATGATGCAAGCTGTCATGGTAGCCTGCTGTTTTATTGTTGTTGTGCTTTTTAATTAATAATAACAAATAATCCATCTTTTTTTGTCTTAAAATGTGAATAGATGCAAGCAAAACAGACAATTAGATTTTCTTGTAAAAGGTGACTACAGGATCGCGAAAGTGAAAGCATCTGAAGTCCGGTTAATAATATGAGGAATTCCCCTTCATAAAACTCAAATCACAAATAATACTAATGACGAAAAATAACTTTCGTTACCATATAACTATAAACTATGATATAAGTTAATCAGCATGCATTGATTTATCCCATGTTGTAGCAAAAAATAAATACATAAAATGTTGTGCTTGTGAGACCAACTGAGAAAGTTAGTCGCAAAAGAGAAACCAGTGGGAAGAATCAGCCTAGAGCCCTGATTTGGCATTTCAAATTAATGTAGGCCTGTTATATTCTTATTTTTATTAGGCCTATTATTATTATTATGAAGTTACTTTTATGATTAAATTAAAAGTAAAAATAATTTGCATCACAATAATTCTGATTCTGAATAATTAGGCTACCACACAACTGATGCGCTGCGAAGATAAGATTATATATTTACTCCTCAATTTAAATGTTTTTAAAAAGGGTATTTAAAACTGGTCTATTAGGCTATCTACAATTAATTATATGCCTATAATTAAATTATTAACTTTGAAGTGCAAAAGCTTTTTTCAAGCACCGACTTTCAAAAACAACCTGTTTAACACTAAATAGCTTACATTTCTTCTCTTTTTTTCAGTATGGACGGGCCACAAGAGAAATATAAAGGAAATAAATTAAAACAGCTATAGGCTATACTGTTGAAGTAGATTTGTCTCTCTTTCTGAGAAAACTTAATCGGCCGACGAACAAAAACTGCACGAACGCCAACCGTCGGCTTGGTGTGTACCGGCCTTTAGGGAATATGCAGCGTCAGATGCCGAAAGCTCCGTCATTACTCAGTCATTCTGTTTTTACTTGAACTTTTTGCTTAAAGTGAATGAAGACATGAATTGAGTACACACGGCTGGGTGACATGACCAGAGATGGCTCTGGAGATTAGAAGTGTTCGCCCTTTTAACAATATTTCTTTGCCACAAAGCCTACAAATGGCTTCATCCAAATTGATTGGTTCGCCTTTCTCGTTCGGCACGAATCCAAAATGTCCCCAGATCGGCGATGTAATATTTGGTTTTCCAACTAGATCCATGGATGAATCGCGCCAAAATTCACCAGTCTAACGGAAATTTGTGTATTAACATTAGAGTGTGTGTGAGACGTCACGTGCACCACCGCCGGTGGCAATACACAACCGCGGTGACAACCGACCACCGCCGGTGACGCGGTTGTCACGGCCACCGTCACAGCCCTAGCGCCTAGCGATATGCCCAACCTCATTGCATCTGAAACAGATAGGTTCTCCCTACATTCTGCGGAACTGACACTGACCGTTGTGCAGTCAACTCCTTGACTGCCTTAGTGAGCTCTGAAATAGTTTGTTCTTGCTCACTTATGCACACTTGCACACACAGTGGATGTTTGAGTATCAGACCCGGCAGCATTATCCTTGGTTTCACTAAGTACTTCTGAATGGACGGGTCAACTATTTGCAACTCTAGTTGGCCTGCTCTCTTCGATTGACCAATAAATGGCTTCATTACTAATCTCAAGCATGGCCAAGTGGGGCTTTTCTTAGATTTTTTTACGCAGCTCTCGCCTTAATGCTGTTTTGTGACAGAGCTTAATAGGCGAGAGAGAGCATGAGAGTAATTTTGAAGGTCTTCCTCCTCCAATTGTTTGTGGTTGTAAAACATCTGCAACAATTGAGTCTCGCTACGCCGTTCCCCAAACGCTTCCCGCAGGAAAGTAAACAAATCACTGGCCTGTCTGGACTGGTTTCCCACACATAAATGCACTTCTTCCTGGACAGCCCCCCTCAGAAGTGAAATAATAAAGTACAACTGTTCTTCCCTGGTCTGGTCTCTGGTCCATAGAAACCTCTCCACCTCCTTTGATAAACTTTTCTACAGACCTCCCATCTTTGTTGTACTCCCCACAAAAGGGTTGAATCTGACGTTCACAAAGAACATAAATGTAAGAGCGAGTTGAATTACCCCCACCAACCCCCCTAATGGCCAGAGTATCGTCCCTCCGAGCTCTTAACTCTTGAATATGACCCCTCAGTTGCTCTATAACTTCATTACCCACAGCCCCGTCAACAGGGACGTCTACCCCCCCCTGCAGGCAGTTCATCAGAGTCTTATATATCTTAAACAATTAGGTCAAAATGAAAATAACTCAGGATGAACAACTCATCCAATATAAATGTTCTTGGTGCAATCTCGTCCAAACGTCTCAGTCCTTTTCAGTACCTCAGACACCCTCGTGCTGATACACAGTTCTTGGATGCATTTGCAAAATCCTGGGAGCTGCGCTGCACGTTGACAGAAAGGATCACGTCAACTTGGACCAGTTTTCTGAGCAGCCGTCATGCCTGGCACACCGTAAACCCGATCAGTCCCATGTCAACCACCATGTCCGCGATCCTTCACGCCCTGGACGTCCACCGTCTCTGCAAAATATTCACCACTGCCGTATTGCCCAATCAAACACGCCGCTCGTCGCAAACAAATCAGACTGAATAAACTACACCACTCCTGGTACCAAAAATGTGTGGCCGGGGATTTTGATTTACCACCAGGAACGCATTTAGCGGGTTCACTTTCTTTGTAGTTTATTCGTTTAATATTTTCAAAAAAATTATTTGTTCTGAAAAGTTTTCCAAGAATGTACAAGAACAGTTCCGGCTAACAGCTTTCACAAAATAGACTGAAAAGTGAGGAAAAAGTAAAACAGATTTCTTATGGTCGGCAGTTCTTATAAAAAATAAAAGAAACAAAAAAGAGAAGGATACACAGAGCTGGGGATGCAATTTAATTATCACAGCTCTATATTTTCCAGTGTATAGTTATCCCCGATGTGCTACACGCTTTAGTTTCGCAGTCCGGTTGCGTGTAAGCAAAAACAAAAACTCTTAACCATCAACACATGGCACTACAAAAATACAGCCGCCGCACAAAAATACAAAAAGAAAATACTACAACACCGAAATGTTGTGATACACTACCACGAATCTATTCCACAAAAAATGCATGCAGAACCACACAGCACCACACAGCAAAACATGGCACAATACAGCAGTGGCAATACTATACAAAAGAAACAAAAGATCATAAGTATATGGTGATATTACCCACTTACGTTGCTCTTACATTGCACTGAAAAATAAAATGAAATAACACTCACTCAATGATGAGCTCCTATTTCACACCTAACATTCATTTTATGAGGGCTGAAATCCTCAACATAATGCTGTACACTGTGTAAATAATCAGATAAAGTATCAATCACATGAAAACACATGAAACATTTGCAACATGTAAAAGAGTAAGACATTTTGTAAAACCAGTTGAACAGGCCTACAACGCATGGTATGATGTCATATCACGAACACCTCATAGCATCAGTAACTCGACAACCCTACCTAGTCCTGTTTTCCTCAGCCTTTGCAATGCCTGCATAAAAGAGATGTATTGCAGCTGCTAGAAAATCTCGCCTTTGGAGAAGACTGTTTATTTTATACTGGAAAAATTTAAGTATTGTAAGTAATTGTAAGTATTGCTACTTTAAAAATATGATTACCACATAATGCATTAGTAGCAATTACTAGATATTACAAACACTACACTGATAATGATAAATGCAGACCTATATATATATATATATTTTTTTTTTTACTGGAAATTATGTTTTAGTAAAACAAGCAAAATGTAATATTTAGTCATATGCCTTAGATATGCATGACTATACACAAGACAAATGCAGCCAAAATGAATACATTTTCATTCAAGCAATGAATTAATGCATAAGTTAATGAAATAGTTATATTTTATTTACTGACCGCAACAGGAAACATGAATACATGAGAAAAATAATTAATAAAAGTAACAATCACAGTAAACACATACAAGTCAACAACACCTAAAACAAAGCTTTATTCAAACATATTGTTCTGACAATCATGTATTTACAGGAGGTTAATCCACATCCTACTACCATCTCAACACAGCTGTGGCAATTCTGCAGCTGACCACCATGCCCACCTTCACCTGTCTTTGCCGTCCATCACGTCCCTCATTGCTGCTGTGAGACTGGAATCGTATCATGGATGAGAAAGAGACATTGAGGCTGTCCTTGCCTGAGTGAACAGAGAAGATGAGGAAGACCATGATGACGCCCTCCTGAACCACACAACCTTGAAGCAAGAGTGGGAGAACGTGTGTGGGATAATCTGTCTATCATTATGTCTGCTCCAAACATTTATGTGTCTGCTCTCCATGAGCACCACTACCTGTAAAAAATTAAACAGAGTAAAACTTGAAACTTTGAAGCTTCTGGAAACTGGGCTCCATTGACTGTTGTTGTATGAACAGAAACCAGCAGGACAAACTTGACCAAAATCACATCCTCAATGTCTTTTGGCCTTTCTCTAGATGCTCTCGCTGACTCTGGGATCACTGAGGATGAAGAAACCACAGCAACATCCTGTCCAGATGAGGCAATAAGGTCAGGTGGAGTGATGGAGAGTCTCATTCATGGCACTGGATCATTTCCAGGATCTGCCTAGTATATAGTATGGAAGTATGCAGTTTCGAACACACACACATTGACTTTGACTCTCGCTCCACACAGACTTTAACGTCACTCGGGGCTACATTTCCCATGATCCATTGCACTGATTGCACACACACACAGCTGAATGCACTGATTACACATACACAGCTGAATCCACTCAGACACGCTTTATAAGCTTTGGACTTCCTATTTCAGGTCGCTGACTATTGTTTAGCACTCGCTTAGTGTTAGCTGCCTCACTGAGCCATTCTGTGTTTCTGTTTAGTTTCTAGTATTGTTCTGCGTTTATCAGTCACCTAGTGATGGCTGCTTTACTGAGTCTAACTTACAGTTCTAGTTAATCTAGACATTTCGTGTTGCCTTGTTTCCTGATTTCTACCTGTGTATCTTGGATTAACCCTTGTCTTGCCGTCCGGACTCTGTTTGTACCTCGTTTGGATTATTGCTCATGTTTTTGGCTTACTCCTCTTCTCAAGCCCTCTGGATAGTGTTCGCCGATAAAAGACCCACGCTTGCCCTATGAATACTCTTTGTCTTGCCTGTGTTATGCATGTTTGATAATTTTTTGACTCTGCCTGTGTTTTTGACCACGTCTTGGAATAAAGCGTGCAAATGGATCTGCACTTCTCATTCGCCCTTTTATATATATATATAATGTTTATATTTTATATACATGTAAATATTTTCAAAATATATATATACTGTATATGTGTGTATTTATATATACATAAACAAACAGTACACACATATTTTTTTTTGATGCGATTAATCACTTAATATAACAGCAAAGATAATATATATATATATATATATATATATATATATAAAATATATTTTAAATAAAATTATCTTAATCTTTATCAGAGAAGTTAGTTGTGCTGAGACTCTTAATAATTGAATTTGTTTGAATTGTCAACTCTGTACCTACTCTGATCTGTGTTTGACATGGGTTGATCAATGTAGGCTGCAGGTGGGATTTTTTTCATTAACCGGTTTGGGGGGAATTGGGGGGGATCACTGATGTCTTAAAACCACTCTGTCAAACACTGCCACAATCTTTTTTTTTTTTTTTTTTTTTGCCAGGAGGCATGCTTGGGGTAAAACCAAATTAAAACCTAATACAAATCCCTACATATCAATGTAATAAAGCAGGAGAGACCATCTCATAGGTTGGATAAATACGTTGTCTGCAGTGCAACAGGAGTACAGTCCATCTGGTTCTCCTTAGAAAGCCGAAGCGAGCACAGCTGATGAGAGCTCCATGCAGTGTCAGGTGCTTGGCCTGGCTGATTGCTTCTTAATCTGCAGTGGGTGATTATGAAAATGCCTCACAGTAAGTCTGTCATGTGGCACATAAGTGTTTATCTGAGTCTCTGATTGTGATGTAAGGACACGGTTTGGTTGTCAGGCCTGATTCCAATAGGGTCTTTGATTATCCGTGTGGTAAATGGTGACCTGCTAGTTGGGGAGCCATGGAGCAATTTCAAAAGATCCCATTACTTTATAACATCTTGCAGAGTGGCCATGGAGATTACCATCATTCAATCTACCATGCAGAAATAGCAAGAAGGTGGCAATCTATAACAGTTACTAAGAGTAGGTTCAAGGAAAACCATAATAGTAGCATGACAGACATAAAATGGCTAAGATAGGATTCAATGAACCTTAAAGCCAACAGTTTCTGATGACAGATTTAGTGTTAGCATTTTAGTGTTGTTTTGATAAATCAGAGTAAAATCAATAATGTTTGAATGTGATCACACATTGTTGATGATAACCATCCCATTACTTATACATTATTGCAAGATCCATATGTCAGTACTCCCTGGCTTAGAAAGCTCGGGTAACAATAGGCTATATGTGACATTGCTGAACAAGTTAATTTTTCATGAGTGCTCTCTCAGAAAATGCCAGTTGGGTATTTCTTGAAGCCAAGACGCTAGTTGAGGTGCTTCAACTAAATCAATATATGTAGTTGAAAGAGACTAGACTGTGACTCATGTCTGTGGATCTGTTAGCCTTGCAGGATTTTAAATTACGATGATGCACATGCGATAGGTAACAGCTGAATTGGATCCAACGGGGCCAAGGCCATGTTTTTTCTCTTCTGTCTGGAAGAAAAAGATTCAGAGGTAGTGAGTGACAGCTAAAAATAAGCTTAAACCAGCATGATTTTCCGTTCTTGTTTTGACTGTTTATACTGGCTTGGTGCTGGTCACTTGCAAAACTAGATTATGAGCTGGTTAAGCTCTTATGTGGAAATCAGGGATCAACATTCAGATATTAACTTATGCTGACAACCAGGCTTTCCTAGTGCAAAAAAAGTGTGTTTAGAATTTAATGTGCATTTGTAGTGTACTTCAAATCTTAAAAGTGTATTTTAAAAACTGTACTTCAGATAGTATAATATTAAGCAAATAAAAAGGTAATTTAACCCTTGTGCAACCTTTTGGATATTTTTGTCCTTTTAAGTTGAGTTTTTTTATCATTTTGCCTGTGTTTTTGCCAGCTGCATACATTTTGGCACAAGAGTGTGTTTTAATTGGAATTTACCATCTATTCCACCACCATTTCATTTAATAAATCTATTTTGCACTAGGTACAAAAAAAATTAGTTCCTCTCAGGACCTTAAGGACAAAAATGTCCCCATTAAAACTGCTATTTTTAATCGCAGTGCCGTTTACCTGTAAAATTATGCAAATAAAATAGTAAATACTCGCTTTATTCTTGTTTTCTGCATCTGCATATTGTAGAGCCAATTTGATAAATAATGCAGCTATAATTGTGTGCGTGTTTGGTATGGATGTCGGAGTGTGGTTTATATGTGTCTTAAATGTGTGTATGTTCTTGTAATATTTGAGAGAGAAAAACTCCAACCACTGTGTGCACCAGCAGAGTTTTGCTCGCATTCTAACGGGGACATTTTGGTACTGCGCCCAAACAAAATTTTACTGAAAGCTAATTTTTTGAGATATCAACCTCAAATTTGGAACACAACTTGTTTAGATTTATGGTTTGGATTTTCTAGCAGCTTTAGAGTTTAAAGTTTCATAAAATATATATTTTATATAAAATGTTTTGTTCATAAATCATTTTCATAAACTTAAACCTCTTAAATTTTTTACTTTTTAACTAGTTTTACTTCAACAATAATCTACCATGGGTCTTCTTTAAAATGAGGCCAAAATTGAGTCTGTGCTTCCAAGCTTCAAAATTGTATGACCGTTTTTTGACATGGACATTTTTGTCCACTATGGACCTATTTGTAACTTTTTTTATTTTATTGACGCACAAGGGTTAAGTTTGTATAAAGAAAGTACACTTTAATGACTTACATAATACTGTAAAATTAAACGTTTTTAATTAGTATGAACATCCAAGTTTTTTTTACTTTTGGACAAGTTTGAATTGACAAGATATAGGCCATTTAGTCATTATCTTCCACATCCACAAGTTTGAATTGACAAGATATACTTTTGTCAAGTCATTATCTTCCACATCCACAAATATAGTGGTTCACCCCTCACATTTTTGTAAATATTTTTTATTTAATTTCATCTTTGGCAGCACTAAAACACACTACACTTTGTCACAATGTAAAGTAGTGACTTTTGTCTTACATCTTCCATTTGCTGTCCCTCAGAAGTGATACACCCTCACATTTTTGTAAAATATTTTAAATATTTTATAAACCGCTGGCCACAAAAGGGAGGCCCTGAAGTACTTTGCTCAATGTAAAGTAGTGAGTGTAGGCCCAAATTGCCATTTTTTTCTCCCAGTGTAAACGTCCCTCAAAATAAGGTGTGAACAGGTGTGTATATTTGGTGTTACACTCTCTCATTAATGTATAAACGGCCACAAAAAATGCCCCTAAGTGAAACAGATCAAAGCCTTTCCTCCCCTTACATTGACTCTATAGAAAATGGTGGTGTTTATGGTGTTACGGGGGTGGCAAATACTGGAAGTTAACAGGACAGAAGAAGTAGAGTGGCAGTGCTCAGTATCCAAGAACCTCTCTGAGTATAGTGCTGCCACATAAATATGGCATAGGCAGAGTTGAAGGGGTGGGGGTCCACATTTTTGTAAATATTTTATTTATAGTGCTCAGACCATACGTAGCACGGTGGCCAAGACCATACAGCAGCACTAACAGGACAGGAAGAAATTGGTCTGCATGTGCTTCGTCGTCCAGAAGGAAGGTTGTGTTTGGGAAAAATGACGTATGCCCGCAAACAGTGTACAGCTGAAGACAAGCAGACTAAAGTCAGAGTTGAAAGGGGTGGGGGTGATTACTGTCCCTCAAAATAACTCAACAAACAGAACCATTAATGTATAAATGTCCTGTGGCCACAAAAGGAGTATGCCCCTAAGTGAAAATGCATCAAATTGGTTGGCGGCAACCAGGAGAGATGGCTTCGTCCCAGAAGGAGCCTCTTCATTTTGCCTACAGTCCCCGGCATGGTGGTGGGAGTGTAGCACGCAAATGGGTCTGTGGCTGCATTAGTATTAGTGCTGCGGGCATGAAGACAAGCAGACTACAGGTGTGATTGATGGGGTGGAAACAGTCTGTGGTCTGCCAAAAACATGTTAAACTGTGAATACTGAAGCAGATGGTGGCACTGGAACCCTCCCTGGAAGTTCGGAGACTGGACCGCAAGGCAGCACCTCAGTGAGGATACAACGGACTCTCAGTGTGCTTGCTTAAGTAAATGTTGCTCTATGGTGGTGGAGTGTAAATAAAGGAGATGGACTGGCCAAGCATGCCAAGTGAAACTGAGCTGTAGCATTGGGGAGTACTAAGCCCATTGAGCACCATATGGACAGTTGTAACCATGACCGCCTCCTCAGGAAGAAGTACTGGACCGCAAGAGGTTAAGTATTCCAGAGCATGATGAGCAAGGGAGCGGTGTAAAGAAGCTGGATAAACGTATGACGCTTGTTGGCATTGCGCAGAGGTTGAAGGGGTGTTCCAAACTAAGCTATCAGTGCTCATATGTGGGTAGCAATTCACGTCGCACATGCTAATGTTCCGTGCATGGCTGTCGTCCCAGAGGAAGAATTCCATCCAAGAGGGTTAAGGCAGAGCTGAGCAAAGCGGGCGGTGTGATCCCGCTTTGATATTAAATTCCGCTTTTGGGTGTGCGCTATGCTCAAGCCTATTTTATTCACGCCAAAGCATTTGTAATGAAAAGCTCCGCTAATGAATAATGCAACATCAGAATTCGGTAAACCGATAAGTAATGGTATCCCGCTTTGTATTAAATGTGAGACCGTTATTAATTTAAATGTATTAAATTAAAATTAGGCCTAATTATTTGGTTGTAATGTAAATTATTGAATCAATGAAGCTAAATTAAAGCAAACTTTGTAAAAAAAAATAATAATGTGTGAAAAATGGTGAGGAGTACAACGACAAGTTTCAGAGGTTTCAGAGTAAAACGCCGCGTTATTAATTTAAAATGTATTAAATTAAAATTATTAATTTAAAAAAGTGTCATGGTGGTGGGAGTGTAATGGTCTGTGGCTGCATACAGTGCTGCGGGCATTGGGGAGCACACTTTTGTAAAAAAAAAAATTATAAATGAAAAGTATACAGATATAGAATTTTGAGGGAACCATAAAACGCCCTTGCAGTTATTGTGCAACAGGTCAAAACACGCACCAAGATGAAAACACACACAGCAGAATTGCACTTAATTAATTATTATTTCATGGACCGCAAGGCATTAAATAAAAGAAAACACACACAATAACGACCACTGCTAAATTAAAATAAACTTAATGAAATTATTATTTCTAAACTGCGGGCATAAATATAAAGTCTAATAAACCACCTCTCAATCTGAGGGTAAAGGAGATTAACCTAAATTTTTGTTCATTTGGTTAATAAACCACTCTCAAATCTAGAAACACTAGCCCAGGATTTAAATGAATATGTATATAAATTGACATTATTTATGGTTTTATATTAATGTTACAACAAACAATTGCCTATTTCACAGATATTTTTCACCATCTAGGAACTAGCAAATTACAAAAGGCATTTTGGGCTGAGCGAGCGGAGCAAAGCTGGAGAGCGGTGTGGCGAGCGGAGCGCAATCAGAAAGACGATTCCCTCTTTGAAGAAAATCTTGAAGAAAATATTCCGCTTTGTGGGTGTGCGCTCTGCTCACGCTCGCTCACGGCCAAATTCGCTCCATTCGCACTCCACTCCGCTCACATGCTCTGGTTAAGGCAGTGATGTAACCAAAATCCCGAAAAAAAATTATGGCCACACAAAATATTACACTTTGGGCCCCTTTGATATTAAATTTCCAGAAGGACATTTTCATTTGTAATGAAATTATTGAATAAATGACCTATTTGTACTCACTTTTCTGCCGATAAGTAATGGTAAGGGGTGTGTACTCACTTTTCTGCCAATGTTTAGACGTTATTAATTTAAATGTATTAAATTAAAATTATTAATTTAAAAATGGCTGTGTGTTGCGTTTTTTTGAGGGGACAGCAAATTTACTTTTGTAAAAAAAAAAAATTATACACTGAAAAAGTACACTCACTACATTACATTAAAACGCCGCTTAGCAAAGAGTACACTTACAGCAAACATTCAAAACACGCACACATAAAAAAAAAAGAGAAAGTGTTGTCCCAGAAAATATATCATACAATATGAAAACACACACAAGATTACAAAAATGCATAAATAAAAGAAACACACTTTCTAAATTTTAAAATAAACCTAAAGGGGTGTTTTCACAGGATTTTAGAATAGTGTGATACCGTATGTGCAAATCAGACAAACATGAGCGAGCGGAGCGCCTACGCTCTCCTCTTTGCAAAAAAGAAGAAACAGTGCTGGAGCCACACAAAATATTATATATTTAGGGGTGGTGTAATAAGTTTGCAAATAGCCGTTATTTTGAGGGGCCAAATTTTGCAAGTACACTCACTACATTAGGGCAAAAATAGTGTTGTCACATGAAAAGATATATACAATATAGGTGTGTTTTCACGTGATAAGTTAATACATCTATAAAAAGAAGAAACAGAGTATATATTTATAATAAGTGCTTTGTAGCCGCCATGCAATTAGACAAATAGGCCGTAGCCAAAAAGAAAAGTTCTATGTATCTGCCAAATTTCATATTGGCTAGCCATTCAAATTTGTCGTACTTTTTTTGGTTGCTAGCAGCCATGTTTGTTTGATTATGTGAGTTATATCTGACGAATACTTGAGTATTTGCTCCAAAAACAAACCATAGCCATTTGTAACATTATTGATCGTAAAGCATCAAAGTTGTAGCACCCCCTATGGGCACAATTTAATGTAATTTGGCGCAAATCCTCAGAATATCCTGTGGTCCATAAGTCACAAGATTTTTGAAGTTTGGGTATTGCATTTACAACATAAAGGTGTATAAGGAATACATATTTGTTGAGTTTGTACTTCGCGGTTGGCAGATACAGGTCAATTTATGAGAATGTACGATGCCATATAAATTAATTCACCATAAATATGTATGCAGTCTATAAGCAAAGTCGCTGTGCACAGAGATGCTCTTGCAGTTTGTTATGTTGATGCAGTGATATTCGTCTATCTTTATTGTAAGCCAAATAAAAAAATGAAAGAGTGTACACAATAAATCTTCAAACGTGTCAGAAGCAATTGTTTCAAAGCTCACCACAACCTGTCAATTAAGCTTGCTTTTCATGCACCTGACAGTATCCTTATTACAGCCAGAAGCAAACAAATAAAATCCAAGCAAAAAAAAAATAAAAAAATTAATTGTGTCTTGTTCCCTTTACAGCAACAGATGAGCTCCATCATTGTTTTTTTAGTATTTTTTTTCCTCCTCGCTTTCTTTTTTCTGCATTAATCTCAGTTCATGCTTCCTCCAGGCCATGGCTGTGATGTTGCCGTTTACCGTGGTCTGCCTGATTATGGTTAATCTATTTTGGCGGTTTGGCAAAACATTAATCAATGGGGCGGCTGATTAAAAAAATTTTTTTTAGGATAAGGGTGGGCGGCACTGGGAGTCAGATTAGTTTGGAAAAATAACAGAGGTGAGAGAAGATAATTATAAATCTCAAGCCTACAGTTAACAAATGAGGCATGTTGCCTTGTGCACATTTTAGTTTTTCTGTTTGTTTTTAACCACAATACATAGGATTCTTGCATGATTAATGAGCTCAAAATTTTCCAAAGAAAAATGCGGAAATTGAAATACTGGCAATTAAATGTCGATATTAAGTTGTCCAGGGTAATCTTTTATTTGTATTCCTCAGATAAAAAAGAAAAGAAAAAAACCCCCGGAAAAACTGTTTCACGGCTCATTATTAGTTAAAATAAGTAATGTTTTGTAACCAATAAACAGAAAATAGTTATAATGTTATATTTTGAAATATAGTACAGTATATACACAAACAATATTACTGTTATACTGTATTTTGTTGAACCTTATTGAGCTTCTTTCAAAACATTGGAAAATCTTACTAACCCCACGCATACATATATGTATTTATTATTTTTTCATATTTTAGTTGCATTCAATGTGTTTTTAATGTATTTAATGGTTACACCAAACTTAAAGTGTTCTTGAAAATGTTACCTTTTTCAAAACCCTATGAAACCAACATGATTACAAACGGTAAATTTACAATATCTTGTATTTTGGACTACTTTTTTAATAGGCAAATAAAACTCCGGACACTTCTATGTGTTATTTGGAAAACAAAAATAAATATTGAAGATACGGTGATTGGCAAGAAGTGGTCCGCAGGTTGATGGGCTTTTTTTGGCTCTTGTTTCCCTGTGTCTCACCCCTCCTCCTTTTCTCTTTCTTCTCGCAATATCATTGGCAGTTGCTCATTGCTGCTGTCATACTTGTCAGAGACCTGAAGACAGGATGGCTTGATGTGAAACAAGTGTGATATTTATCTCCTACTGTATATCCTCCCTATCTAATTATCTATTTAAAACCATGGTAGAGAGTTACACTACCACAGTTTTAAATGCACAATGTTGGAAACATAACATAAAATATATATTTTTTTAAATAGTTCATCCAAAAAGGACAATTTGCTAAAATTTTAATAAGGCCATCCAAGATGTGGATGTGGTTGATTCTTTTAATCTGAAGAGGTCTGGATAAATTTAATTTACATTAATTTATCCCTAATGAATCCTCTGCAGTGAATGGGTGCCGTCAGAATGAGAGACCAAACAGCTGATAAAATACGCAAAATAATCCACAGGTAATCCACACCTCTCCAGTCCATCAATTAACATATTCTGAAGAAAAAAGCTGCATGTATGTAAGAAACAAATCCATCATTAAGACATGTTTTTGTATTAGTATTATAGTCCTCTATCCATAATATTGCTTTGTTCAGTAAAAAAAAAGTCCTCTCATCTGAATCAGGAGAGAAATGTGCACAGATCAAGCATTTACAGGTGAAAACAGATCTCAACAAATACGTCAGTGGATTTTGATTGAGAGGACAGAGAATGGAGGAAGGGTTATTTTTGACTCATATTGTGGGCAGTAGTTATGGTTTAAAGGTAAAACAACTTAATCATGGATCAATTTATTTTCTACGAACTTGTAGATTTTCACTTCATAGGATGTTAACTGATGGACTGGAGTTGTGTGGATTACTTGTGGATTATGTGGATGTTTTTATCAACTGTTTGGACTCATCTACATCTCGGATGACCTGGGGGTGCGTACATTTTCAGCATTTTGTTTATATTTTGGTGAGCTATTCCTTTAAAGTACAATAAATATATTTTTTTGCCACATGTGCCAGCAAAAATCATACATGAGACAAGGATGAAAGTGTTTGCATCAGGGTATCTGTTCTGGGTTTATTGTCCAGTGACTCTCTTCAGCCTTGACCAGTTGACTAGCATGGTACAGGACAATTTAACAGTGTGGAAACATGTGCAAGCATTCGTCATCCTCCTACACAGCACTGTACATACAATATAGCACGGTAAACAAATGAAACACTGACACAAAGCACAAGACAGTCTTTTTCTCCCATAATGCATTGCAGAGAGCATGTGCTAGGTATTCTCTAGAGGCCTGACTAGGGTGATGCAGATGCATTGTATGTGAAACATGTTTATTTGCCCAATTAGCACCCAAATAAGTGACATATGTAATCTCTCAAATATCTCCCGTAATTGAGAAAAAAAATGGAAGGCGTGTGAAACCCCTCCCCCTCTTCTTCCTGAAGCTCATAATGATAAAGTCTGTATGTGTTCTGTGCCTCATTAATGTGTGTCAGCCTTGACAGAAGGAAGGGCATGCTGGAAACAGTCAGGATGCTTCGCTCACACTGCATGAACATGCTTGTACTTCCTATGCTACAAAAAACTATGCACAACAACTTTGAATTGGCTGTATACAACATGCTGTGCACAACAAAGAGTCTGCAAGTAGAACACAGCTAATCACAGCTATATATATATTTTTATATATATACAGTGCTTGAAGTGGAAAAAAAGAAGTGCCGGTACCCCCCCCCCCCCTATTTAATTATTTATTTATTTACATATTTATATTAAATAAATAAGTACTTTTTAATAATGCACAATGTATGTATAGTGCCACAATCAATCAATAATCCAATAAAAGTTTTCAATACAAATTAGCACAAGTCAAGCTGCAATGCCAAACAGGACCACAGGGAGATGCCAAAGTTATAAATCGCCTGTCTTTAATATACGGTGCCATTCAGAATCCCTAAATCTCTGACCACCGCGTACTCAGCGTTCATTATAAACACTCTTGCTTTTAAGCCAAATACACGCAGAAAATTATACTTTTACTGACATCTGGATGTAAGTCACCATTTTCTCTGTAATCGCTGATGAAATTGGCCATGTTTTCTCTGCATTAGCGCTGTTTTGAGCTTACTGTTTGAATTCGTTCACTGGATCCTTGGACTTTCCAGGAGTTTACGGTTTAAAATTATGTGATTGCAAAAGCCTGCTTCTTTTAATTTTAAGATATGATTTTCGTTATAAAATACTGATTCAAATTAGTAATCAATAATTAATTATTATTCTCCAACTCCGCATGTCTCCCCTGACACCGCCTCCCCTTCTCGCAGAACACACAATGAAGTAGACCAACTCTGCTTGCGTTCATTCACGTGATGGGTCGAGATAAGAGGTGATCCCGCCTGGGTAGTATGCTTTACATAGTTCTATATAATTTCTAATCACATATAGGATCATATAGCCTAATCACCCAGACCCTGACATGTCAGAAGTGCCAGTACGCACAAAACAGTGCAGGAACTCTAATGGCAAATATATAGAAGTGCTATATAATGAAAATGCTGGAAATTATTAATTACAACTACTATTACTACTTTTTAATACTACTACTACTAATAACAATATTAATAATAATAATAATAATAATAATATAAAATAAGTTTGCCATTGCAGTTATGACAAATGCCGACAGCCCTTGCTGGCACGGCCATATTTTCTGCAGACCACACTGTCTTTGTGTTTATTTGAGCTTTTAACCCCAGGCTGAAGAACAGATGTAACCTCCTCATGGCTGCTAGCTGACACGTGTCACATTCAGAGGGCTGTAGTTTGTTTGACTGTCACAACATGTTTCACCAATGCCTGTGGAACATCTCACAGTCAAAATGCACGGTCCCTTCTCTCAAACAGGTTGAAGATTGGATCAAAGCTGGTTTCATGCACCTTTATGTCCTCTTCGTGTGAATCCATTCTGACCTCATGCAACTTCATACACAAACGTTCAAAATTTGAGAGCAAGGAAGGATTTATTTGATAAAATACAGTAAAAACAGTAATATTATTGTGAAATATAAAAACAATTGCAAATAACTCTTTTCTCTTTTATATAATTTTAAAATGTATTCCTGTGATGCAAAGCTGAATTTTCAGCATCATTACTCCTTCATTGTCACGATCATTCTGAAATAATTTGTATATGCTAATTTGATGCTCAATTAACATTTCTTATTGTTATCCATCTCAAAAACATTTGTGCTGCTTATTTGTTTTATTTATTTTTTGACAATGATACTAATTTTTTCAGGATTGTTTGATGAATGAAAATATTTTTTTTTCATTAAGCAATGAAGCATAAAGCAATTATTTAAAATATAAATATTTTGTAACAGTGTAAATGTCTGTACTGTCACTTTTGATCAATGAATCCTTGCTGAATAAATGTAGTAATTTCTTTATATATAAAAAACGTCTCGGTTACGTATGTAACCCTCGTTCCCTGAAGGAGGGAACGGAGACGTCACGTCGGAAGACCGACGAATTGGAATTGGGATATCGCTTAGAGAGACCAATCCACTTCGAGTGTAAACTAAACGAGCCAATGCACATTGGCATGCGATTATTGCATCCAGCTGCCGCTGATCACAGCGTGAGTATAAGTAGGCAGCAGGTGCAGCGCATATTCAGGTTTTCGCTGAGGAGCCGAGCCGGGGCCCGGCCGATCAGCGGTGGTACAGGAGCCGTGGCGACGGGACGTGACGTCTCCGTTCCCTCCTTCAGGGAACGAGGGTTACATACGTAACCGAGACGTTCCCTATCAGTCGGTCACTCTCGACGTCACGTCGGAGGACCGACGAATTGGGATCCCTACCAAAAGGCCACGGATACTGCCCCTTCCAGTGTCCCGTGGAGGCCTCCTGTGCCGCTATTTTTTGGCGCAGGTTAGGTCCCCCATAGGAAGATCCGTTACTGTTGTTATGGCACTACCCACTCAGTAGGACCGGATAACACTGGGAAAACGTACCCGTTCAGCTCAGAACAGGAACGCTGCGGAAGCCTTACCTTCCCGAGGGAGGTTCAGAGGCAGTTACACATATGGACAATAGTCAGATGCATATGGAAGATTGGAGGTGATTGTAACCTCTTGGAGTGGCAAAGTCTGCCGGGAAACACGGGCTCTAAGGCTAACCGTGGAAATACACATATGGGATCCGAACGGTCTCTACATATGGAACCCAGCCCTCTACCGGTTCTCAAGGATTCATCGAGTGAGGGCCTGGCGCCGGACGCTCCGCCACGTCCAGCTGCCGAGGGATGGAGGAGCTCGACAGGGTCTACAGTGGACTCTCTGGAGCAGTTTTTAGCAAGCCGACCCGAAACCGGGGCCCCTCAGTGCTTCTACCCGTTTGAGGTGAGAACACAGGAGGAAACCGGTTCCACACGAAGGCTATAGAATCTAGCGAATGTGTTAGGGGTCGCCCAGCCCGCAGCCCTACAAATATCTGTCAGTGAGGCGCCACGAGCCAGCGCCCAGGAGGACGCTACACTTCTCGTAGAGTGAGCTCTCAACCTGAACGGGCAAGGCACACCCTGTGCCTGATAAGCCAGGGTGATGGCATCCACTATCCAGTGGGCCATCCTCTGCTTGGAGACGGCATTCCCTTTCTGCCGGCCTCCGTGACAGACAAAGAGCTGGTCTGAGGTCCTGAAGCTTTGCGTCCTGTCAACGTAGTGCCAGGGCTGGGTCTGCCTCCTCCGGGGGCAGCGCTTGCAGGCTCACCACTTGGTTTAGTAGTGGGAACCTTGGGCACATAGCCGGGCCGGGGCCTCAGGATTATCTGGGAATTCCGCCGGTCCAAACTGTAGGCACGAATCGTCGACCGAAAATGCGTGCAGGTCCCCAACCCTCTTAATGGAGGCCAGTGCAAGCAGGAGCAGAGTTTTCATTGAAAGAAACTTGGGCTCGACTGTCTGCAAGGGCTCAAACGGGCCCTGTTGTAGTGCTCTAAGCACTAAGGACAGGTCCCAAGAGGGTATAGAGGGGGGGCGTGGAGGATTCAGCCTTCTAGCCCCCCTAAGGAACCTGACGACCCAGTCATGCTTCCCCACCGACTTCCCTTCCACAGGGTCGTGGTTGGCAGCAATCGCGGCCACGTAGACCTTGAGGGTGGAGGGAGACAGCCTTCGCTCCAACCCTTGCTGCAAGAAGGATAGCACGACTCTGATCGGGCATCTCCGGGGGTCTTCTCTGTGAGAAGAGCACCATTCGACGAACAGGTTCCACTTCAAGGCGTAAGCGTGTCTCGTAGACGGTGCTCTCGCCGAAGTGATGGTGTCAACTACCTCTTGGGGTAGGTCACCTAGAACCTCCGCGTCCCGTCTAGGGACCAGACATGAAGTTTCCAGAGGTCTGGACGCGGGTGCCATAAGGTGCCCCGTCTCTGAGTCAGTAGATCCTTCCTCAGAGGAATCTGCCAGGGAGGGGCTGTCACAAGGAGCATCAGCTCTGGGAACCAAGTCCGGTGGCCAGTATGGCGCCACGAGCAGGATCTGCTCCTCTTCCTCCCTGACCTTGCACAGTGTCTGTGCGAGAAGGCTCACTGGGGGAAATGCATACTTGCGAAGGCCCCGCGGTCAGCTGCCGTCTGGGGATGGAGTCTCCACTCTCCGGGGACCACAGCTCGTGACAGCTCGTCGGCTGTCCGGTTGAGCAAGCCCGGAATATGAATGGCGCGAAGCGACCTCAGATGCTTCCGACTCCAGAGGAGGAGGTGGCGGGCGAGTTGCGACATGCGACGGGAGCGTAGACCACCTTGTCGGTTGATGTACGCAACGGTCGCAGTGTTGTCCGTACGGACCAGTACGTGCTCGCCTCGTAAGCGTCTCTTGAGACGGTTCAAGGCCAGGCGTACTGCCAGCAACTCTAGGCAGTTGATATGCCAGTGCAGTTGGGGACCCGTCCAAACCCCCGACACTGCAAGCCCGTTGAACGTGGCCCCCCAGCCCTTGGCGGAGGCGTCCGTGTAAACCACATCATGCCTGGAGACCTGTTCCAGGGGCATTCCTGCCCGAAGGAACGAAAGGTCTGACCACGGGGTGAAGGTTTGGCGGCAGGCTGGAGTGACTTGGACCCGCAGCGTGCCGCTCTGCCACGCCCACCTCTGGACTCGGCCATGGCGCCAGTGTTGAAGCGGTCTCATATGGAGCAGCCCCAGCGGTGTGGCCGCCACCGCAGCCGCCATATGCCCCAGGAGCCTCTGAAACTGTTTCAGTGGTGCCGCCGTCCTGTTCTTGAACGTATTCAAGCAGTTCAACACCGGCTGAGCGCGTTCCTGCGTGAGGCGCGCTGTCTGATTGACCGAATCCAAACTCCAAACCGAGAAAAGAGATCCTCTGCGTTGGCAAGAGTTTGCTCTTTTCCCAGTTGACCCGAAGGCCCAACTGGCTGAGGTGCGAGAGCACCAAATCCCTGTGTTCGCATAACTGATCCTGAGACTGAGCCAGTATGAGTCAGTCGTTGAGGTAGTTGAGAATGCGCACGCCCTGTTCTCTCAAGGGAACAAGGGCTGCCTCCGCTACTTTCGTGAAGACACGGGGCGATAGGGACAGCCCGAAGGGCAGGACCTTGTACTGATATGCTCGTCCTTCGAACGCAAGCCGCAGGAATGGCCTGTGGCGCGGAAGGATCGGCACATGGAGTACGGGTCTTCAGGTCAAATGCTGCAGACCGAACTTGGGGACGGATGCATCCGAAGACGCGGTTCTGCATGAGCATCTTGAAAGGAGTTTATGAAAGGCCCAGTTCAAGATGCGCAGACCCAAGATTGGTCGTAACCCACCGCTTTTCTTGGGCACAATGATGTAAGGGCTGAAAAACCCTGCCTTCATATCGGCTGGAGGGACCGGTTCCATCACGTCCTTCGCCAGTAGGACAGTGATTCCTCTCACAAGACATGGGCATCGGCTGCCTTCACTGCTGTGAGGTGGATGCCCCTGAACTCGGGAGGACGCCGGGCGAACTGAATCGCATAGCCGAGTCAGATGGTCCTTAGGAGCCAGCGAGACGGCTGGGCAGCTCCCGGCACCCAGACACCGTACAAGCGGGACCATCGGGACCACCGACGTACCCGCGGTAGGGCAGCGAGGTGGAATGCAGGGACCTGGCCCGTGGCGGACCGAGAAGGGGTCTGAGTGTGCGGTGCACATTTACCTGCTTCCAAAATTGGCAGAGGGTGCGTGAGTAGCCTTTGATGACGCTCTCGAACCGCCCACTGCTGCCTGCTGGCGAGAGGGAGGATGAGCGTGGTCCGAAGTTGATCCGTCCATGACTCTCCATACCCTCTTGGGACCCAGAGACAGAGATAACCGCTTCCTGTCGAGAGATTTGAAAAAAAAAACAGATTATCCACCCGGCCCTCCTCCGGGGGAGGGAGAGATGCACTTACCCTCTCCCGAAGCAGTTCCCTCTCTCTCTGGGTCGCCCGTCCCGAGGCCTCTTGCTCCTCCGCTTACCGCCAGTTGACGGGGCCAGGACGGGCGGGGCGGCCTGCCTACACCTAGCTCAACGGCACCGCTTTTGAAGGCTGCTGCGGATGCGGTGCGGGAGCGGGGGTGGATGCAGGGGGCCGCCCTCGGCGACGAGCAGGCTGGGCGCTGCAACCGGCGGACGGGTGGAGGCAGCAGCTGCCCGCCGAGGCAGGAAGTGTTAGATCGCCTCAGTCTGCTCCTGTGCAGCCGGGAACTGCTGGGCCATGTTACCGGCTGCGTCGCCGAAGAGGCCAGTCTGGGATACAGGAACCTTGAGGAACCGAACTTTGTCGGCGTCCCTATGTCAACCAGACACAGCCAGAGGTGGCGCTCCTGGACCACAAGTGTGGACATCGCATGACCCAGAGACCGCGCCATAACCTTCGTCGCTCGTGGCGCGAGGTCAGGGGCGGTACAGAGCTCTTTCAGAACTTCTGGGTCGTGACCACCCCCGTGCATGTCCCTCAGTGCTTTTAGCCTGAAGAACCTGCAGTAACGCCGTAGCGTTAGGTGGAGGCAGCATTTCCACAGGCCGCAAGCATCGCTGGATGAGACCAGACGAGTACCTACAGACCCGGAAGAGGAGGCACGGTTTGCCCTGCCGGTGGAGACAGTATAAGGACACACTTGCATCGCAACTGACCGCTCCACCGGGGGGACCCCCGTAACCCTAGCTGCACCACCGAGGGTGGTGAGGGAGGAGGAGTTAACAGGTCAGTTTCTGGCAGTAAAAGGTGCCGTCCGCGACCTGTAAGGTCACCCAGGGCAGGGCACTGAGAAACAGCACAAGCTACCCCGAGAAACCGTCGTCCAAACTCGAGGGTTCGGGACACGGTGGAGGTCTCCACTCGAGCCCTACCCTTTCAGCGGTCGGGAAAGCATAGCCGTCATTTCCAGATCCGACTCAGGCATTGCTACCGCCGGAGCAGCAGCGCAGCCGAATCTTCCTCTCCAGAAGCTCCGGCTCACCCTCCGATGCAGCGATCGACATCTGGTCGTCGGGAGGAGTGCCAAGGATACTGCTGGTACGCTCCATGTAGAGGCCCAGCACGTTCCATTGGCAGCTCAACTGGTTGCGGAGCGCAAGAGGAGCGATGGTCCCTTGAGGGTTTGCCACCACTGTAATCCTCAGACCAGCCGTGCTACCGCCTGAAGTAGACCTCGCCTGTCTGCAGCCAGGACGAGAACTAGATCGAGACGGAGGCAACAGCTCCGCCCCTTTGTCGAGGTAACGGAGCCTGGCCGCAACTCCGAGATGAGCATCCACAGTGAGAAGATGACTCATCCACGAACGCCACCTCAGCGTGCTGCCCCCAGGCACGTGAGGCAGCGATCGTGACCATTCACCCAGCGCCAGGCAACGACCGCATCCAGAAACGCACGGGTGACACGTTGTCTGAAGCAAGACCCAACTCGTCTTTATAAAGACGCAACGTCAAGTTTGCCAGACGCAACGTCGTCTTTAAAAAGACGCACCCGTGAATGCTCTTTTAGGGAAAAAACTCTTTTAGCGTGCTGAAGCACACAGGGGAGATGGTCATCTGCAACACAAACAGGGGTAGTGCAGCCTGATGTGTGCAGTCCACTCGACACGGGAAGAACCACCACCGCTGTAGAGCCGTCCGCCAGCACGAGAGTCTTTCCGAAGAGCGTGCTGAACTCGTTGAATTCACTCGTCAGCAGAAGTCAGGAGCAGAACGATGTAACCGCTCGG
The DNA here is from genome assembly GCA_027422405.1 of Ptychobarbus kaznakovi. Classification (NCBI taxonomy): domain Eukaryota; kingdom Metazoa; phylum Chordata; class Actinopteri; order Cypriniformes; family Cyprinidae; genus Ptychobarbus; species Ptychobarbus kaznakovi. Next base: position 18,552,109 of record CM049814.1, read on the forward strand.
CTCCGAAGCGAAAAGCTGAATATGCGCTGCACCTGCTGCCTACTTATACTCACGCTGTGATCAGCGGCAGCTGGATGCAATAATCGCATGCCAATGTGCATTGGCTCGTTTAGTTTACACTCGAAGTGGATTGGTCTCTCTAAGCGATATCCCAATTCCAATTCGTCGGTCTTCCGACGTGACGTCGAGAGTGACCGACTGATAGGGAACTTTTTCACATACATTGTAAAAAACCAAAACACGCATATACCAATTTTTATCTTGTACAGGTCTTTTACTATTTTAATCTAACTGTTGAAAACTTTGGAGTCCCCTCCCCCCCAATAATAAATAGTTTTTTTTTTTTTTTACAGCTGACTTCACAAGTACATATTTCTTATTCAGCCCCTGTAAATTTGTCAGATTACAGAAGTAAAATTTATTTTGAATGGCTTTTCATATCGATGATGACTGTCTAAATACTTTTTGGGGTGCATGAATATATATATATTGACAGATATAGACAGACAGAAACAGAGAGAAAGAGAGTGAGCGAGACATTGTGTGTATGTGAACCCAAACTTTACAAAACCTTAATAAATGTATTTCTCTAACGTCTACTGAAGGTGACATTAATAATTGTCTTTAGTTAGAACTTCCATTCCACCTTGAGAGCACCTCGCCCGTTTTTATCAATATTAATGGTTCCCTCTCCTTACTTAGCCAAAGCTATTTCACACTTGGTTAGCTAGGCCACGAGAAGTGTCTCAGGGCGGTATATTTAGCGAGCTTCCTAAATATTTTTCCGAGATCCCTAATCACGCCAGCAAACCTGTCATTTGTGCTAACACACTACAAAATTTCACGCAAGTCATTTATTTCCACGAATGGAGCAATTGCTCAGTTTATGCATGCCGCTAAGACCTTTAAGAAGTGCTTTGAGAATTCTAATCGGAAAGTGTTCAATAATGTACACGCTTCCTGCACCGCTGTCACAGTCCGAGAGAGCTGTCGACCAGTATTTCTCTGTCTGAAGATGAACAGCATTGTTTATTTCAGATGGAAGAATGGTGTCTATGATTCTTACAGCCAAGTACCCACATATACCCACACACTTGTTTGTCAAGCGCTAAATGGATTTCACAAGGTCACTAGGCTAATTGGCTGAACCCTTGTACACTATATCACACTTAAATTAAATTGAAATTGTATTTACTAAACAGTTTGCAATTTCAAAGGAAAACATGTTATGCTTAAGTGTTTTTTTTATTTGTGATTGATTTGCTTAATTCATAGGCATTGATTGGCAGCCCTACATTCAAATCATCTCTTTATAATCAGAAATGAGAAACGTGGCTTTACAGCGTTCCATAAGGTCTCGGTGGGACAATGCATTTTCACTTCCTGTGCAGACGACCCTCAGTTGTCCTCAAACTCCTGCATGCTGCCAGCAGCTACGCTTTCACAATTCAATTCCCATCTCTAAATGAACCTTTCAGACTCACTGCCTGTTTTCTGACCTTGAATTGCTGAATACAGCCAGGAAGGGCATATTTATTTCTTCCACACAAGGATGTATGTATGGATTTCAGTACCAGCATTCATATGATCAGTGCACATCAGCTGAATCCAGAACAAATGTTAATCATAAAATCTTACAAGACCTTTGAAACAACTGGCACCTGTCAGAAACTAGGGTTGTGCAAAATTAAAGTTGATTAGTGATTTTTTTGGTTCTAATGATTCAGTTTATGAAGAGAAATGGTAGTATATGTCTACCAAAAATAGACTAGGGTAGAATGTAAATGAAACTCAACTTTCGTAAACATGCTTTCAAATATACTTGTTTCAGCTTTTCAGACAGAAACATTGTTGCAGTACAATTGAGCTGACATTTCTTCAAATTTCTCTGTGGGTTTCATAATTTCACCTATAGGTGGCATCAAGTGACTGCTTGTGAGTGAGTCATTTAAATGATTCAGGCAACCGATTCGTTCAAAATGCTGATTCATTCGAACGAATGAGTCAAATCTCAACCAAACTCAAAACAACGCAGGAACTGATTCTGCTGTGACTTATTGTCATTGCCGGAGCTAAAGCAGAAACTAAAATGTAAGTTACGCAGTATTAACTTTTCATTTATTGAGTTGTTGTATATTGCCACACAGTTGTGCTGCCTCCTTGCTATTCCTGTATCTTTTTCAAGCCGTTGTTGCTAGTAAATGTTTTTTTATAAAGGTGAATCCAAATGTTGAACAAAAATTGTTTTAAAAACTAAATGTATTTGGGGAACTCCTTCAATTTTAGCTAATGCTAACAGTATATTGTTTTGTTTTCAAGTAGTTTGTCTACTAACTGCCCTCAACATTTTTGTTACAAATTCTCTGTTTGTCTATCTGTCAATAAGCAAATGGTCATTTTATGATTTAAAAAGTATTTGATGTAGTTATCAGGCTTTGATTTCTGGCTTTTGTAGAGCATAGTATGGTACAATGACTTTTTGAGCTTGAAGTCTTCCGAAAAATAAAACTTATTTCATCATTTAGCTAGGTGCCGAGACATTTCTCAAATTATCTTATTTTGTTTTCCACAGAAACAAGTGAATGCTGACAGAACAGTTAATTTTTGGCTCAACCACCCCTTTTCTAAATTGCTCCCATGACTTGAGTGCCCTTCAGAGGGCGATATATCCCGTTTTGAATATATACAGTATGTAAACAAACACAAATCACTGCATAAAAAAGCTGCCCATTTCATATGAATAATTTTTGGAAAACAGTTTACATAAGCTTAGAATAAATCTGACTAATATGTAAATCACTTTGACTTAAAAAAATCACCCAGTTGACACTACACATATTAATATTACATCTCATTCACTAAAGTGGTAGGTACACTTCTAATACCCTTAAGAAAATTAATCATAATTATTTTTCGCAAAGGAAGAAGAAATATACAATATACACTGGCCACTTTATTAGGTACATGTACCTGTTCAATTGCTTGGTAATACAAATTGCTAATCAGCCAATTACATGGCAGCAACTCAATGCATTTAGGCATCTAGATGTGGTGAAGACAACTTGCTGAAGTTCAAACCGAGCATCAGAATGGAGAAGAAAGGGGATTTAATCAGTGGTGGTCAGTAACAAAGTAGCTTTACTTCATTACTGTACTTAAGTACATTTTTCAAGTATCTGTACTTTACTGGAGTAGTTTTATTTTGTTTAACTTTTACTTCACTACATTCCAAAGCCTAAGATCATACTTTTTACTTCACAAAATTTCATAAAACATATTGTTACTCCTTAAAATACCTCACGTGCTCCGAGACGCAGAAGCGATGTCTGATTCATGAACAAACTAATTATTTTCAATGAACCTGTTAAATCGGTTCGCAAATCGCAACAAATGATTAATCCGTGAATTGGAATGATCCGATTGCAGCTGTTCTCAAGTCAACAACTCAGTGATTCTAATGAATCGTTTAGTAGCGAGTCTCCAGTGAACTGAACTCACAAGTAAGAACCGAGAGATCTTGTGAGCGCACGCTGACTGATGCTGCGAAAATTAAGTTACTAAAGTCGAATTTTAGGATTAATTATTGCAACTGAAAATCATATTTAAGTCAAAACTGTCAGTTGTTTGTGAACTAAATCTGCTGTAAAGGGTGACCTATTTAAGCCCACTGAAATGTTTGAATGCAGATTGATCAATGACGTCTCTATGTTTTAGGTCAAAAAACGAAACATTAAAATAACACAGATTAAATCAAATAACTCATGCACGTTCATATTCCCCGCTGCTGTAACGTTAGCAGTTTTATTAAAATGCTACGCATTTAGCCCTATACGATGTATGTTTTTATATTGTTTATCAACAGTATACATGTTTATATTGTTTGGATCAACTAGCCGAATAGACAGATGAATGTTCATTCATAACCATACTAAAAATAAGTAAATACGTTAGCTGATATTAACTGTCTAGCTAACAAGCTTGCTGGTGATAAATTGAGGTAATTTTATTATATAAAGTCCAAATACTTTTATTCAACCACCTAGATAGATTACATCCGAGGGAAAATGAAAGGATGTGATGTTCAGAATATAACTACAGTAATTATCAACGTGGAATGTGATGCTCTCTAGGGCATTTGGCCAGGGGTGTTTTCTCTCAGGTACATCACAGTGTAAGCTTCACAGTGAACATTACTACATCACTCTCATCAACGTAGTCCATATCAACAACAAAATATATATCTTGACTCCATATAGTGGTTATTTTGGGAAAGTCCCAGGTATTTTGAGCAGTAGGATTATAAAAAATTTGCGCAAATATTAAATTAAGAAGTCTATATACAATTGCAAAATAAATCTACCAGTACTTTTTTACTTAAGTACATAAAACAATGAGTACTTGTGTACATTCACTCGAGTAAAATTGAAAAAGCAGTACTTTTACTGCAGTAATATTTTATAATACGTATCTGTACTTTTACTCAAGTACTTGATTTGTGTACTTCATCCACTACTGCTATTTTTAAGATTTTCTCCTAAATCAGCAAGTTAGCAGCTACTTTTAGCTTTAAGATGTTTTGTGAATATGGGCCTTGAATTCTGAGAGAGAGAGAGAGAGCGAGAGAGAGAGAGAGAGAGAGAGATTCCTGAATTGTGCGATAAACATTCACAGTTACTGTTCTTATATTTTATATTTAATGGTGGAAATAAGCTTTAAAAGGATTGTGTGAAGTGTGCTGCTTACAACACATCAGCTCCAACTCTGTGCATAAACCTATGGGTCTTTTCAGACTGTGCTGTGTCCTTCTGCTCTGAGTCAGGCATTCAGGCCAGTGGAGCGTAAATGGTAAGGATTTGCCCTTAAACCAGCAGTGTTCCTAGACTGTCATCATGTCTTTAGATAGCTCAGGCAGTAGCAAAGCTCTTTCCAGTCACTGCACAATAGGATGATGGCATCTGCAATCTCCGTTTAAAATGGTTGTTATAGGTAAATGCATGAAAACATGCTAGTATAAAACATCAGAGAATACTTCAGTTTGCTATTTCTCTAAATTATTCATAAAAAAATAAATAAAGATATAATTATTAGTTACTCAACCATCATGTGATTTCAAGCACTAAGGGATACATGTTCAAGAAACTTTGCATAACAAATTCTGATTTACACTGCTTAGTGCAGCACTAGTGCACTTCACCTTTTAAATGAATGATGTTATGCCAACGCTTAGTTATTTACCAATTTATCATAGATCCATGTACGACTGATGCTCGGAGGGTTTTTGCTAGAAAACATCTTTGACACACAATTATTGTTTAAAGTTTAACAACAGCAGTCCTGCCCTGGCACCTCAGGCACTGGGTGTTACAGAAGCATATATATTCAACTTCCTGCAGATGTTTTATTTTTATTAAAGGTCAGTGTGACTTGGAGTCATTTTTCAGGCTGAATAACGTTAATGTTTTATTTTGCCAGTGAGTGCAACAAGTTTCTTTAGCTAGTTATAAGTCATCAAGTGAAGCAGCCTGCAATGCTTTTTAAATATGATCACAGAACATTTTGCTGCATAATATTACTTTGCTTGTGCATTTTGTGCTTATCCAACACAGATGAGTGTGAATCTGCAACACATTGGTTGTACTTATGACAACAGATTTTAGAGGGGACAAGTATGCTTGTGTTTCACAGGACTTGAACCAAGCACTTCTCAACGCAAGGACAACGCTGTACCATGTGAATTGTACACATGAGTACATTTTTAGAGTTCTGCAAAATATATAGGTAGTTTGCGGTTCCCGTATAGGTGGTAAACAGTTAATTAAAAAAGATATGTAATTGGTCTAGTTGCAATGAGCGATATTATAGATTACACCACTTACACTACAGATGTTTGATATAAAATATTACTGATTTAGCGGGTAAAATGGCAAGCGTGAAATTGCATGGCTTTATCACTAGGGTGTTTTCTCCAGAGAGACTAAAACAACAACAAAAACATGATATATCACTCATGTAATTGATTACTCATTTATCAGAATGTATATCAGAAATATGTTCATTTTGTGTTGGTCATGTAAGGCAAATGGTGTTCCATATGCTGTTAACCCAGAAACTGTAAAAATAAATAAATAATCTAAGGTGAATTTACGTTAGACTAAAAAGAGGAATTTAGCTTCCTCATGTCATAATTCCAAAATGTATAACTCATTCCAAACCATATTACCCCCACACACACATGCACAGAGACAGCCATGCTACTACTAAGGGTGAGACTTATTGGAAGCTATGTTTCTATCCCTGAGAGAAAACATCAATTTCTTGCTCTTTTTATCCACTGAAGAAAGATGAAAACTCACCCCAAAGGTACCAAATCAAATCGTTTTTACTTTGCCACTCTTCATTAGGAAGAGTCAACAAACCCTTATCAGCATTCGGCATTCTCCACCATTTCAGCGTAGATAATTGATTATGTTTGGGAGCCATATGGTATTGGATGCGCATCTTGCTAACAGAAAGAGATACAGTGCTAAATTAAGTTTACCTTCCGCAGGCTCGACCAGACAGAGATGCAGTGACCCCTGTTGCTGAGAAAATAATCAGAATGACAGTGTTGAATGAACAACGGACCCATTTTTCATGCTGTGGCAGCGCAGCGGCTGTTTTGTCGGTGCGAGTTGCTTGCATGCATTAATTCACTGGCACGTATCATACACACACACACACACACACACACACACACACACACTCAAGTGCCCAGCCGAGCTGTGTTACCCTTGAGCAGACCACATTACATGTTACTTGCTTTATTTCTCTGAAATTATGAAATTGAATGTTCAAATTCCAACCATTTGCCGACATCATCATGCAGTGAAGCACATATTTTCAATTGTAGGAGGTCTGGCTAGCTGTGATAAAGGCCCTGTGAGCATGCCGCCCAAACGCTGCAGCAACTATGTGAGCAACATTCCAAATTAGCAGCTGCATTACGTTCAGCTTGACTTGACTCATCTATCACACCTTAAGATTTATCTTCATTATGTGAGATGAAGTCTCTAGTCCACATCTGTTATATGTTTGTTTTTTGTTTTGTTTTTTACTGCTCTTGCTACTTGAACAGTGACAGTGTTATTAAACTCATCATTCTGATTAAGGTTGTTTTTTCAGCTAAGATCACTTTTTGGTCCTGTGGACCTTTAGAAAATAAACTCCCTGAAAAATCATTAGTTTATATGTTTGCATTTTTTGTGTAATTTCCACATAACATTTTTTGTAATATGTTTTGTAACATTTTGACCTTTTTTTTTAAACGACCGACATATTTAATTATATAGTTAGAATTTATGTATCCTATATATTTAGAATTCAATAATATTTTCACATATTTTGAATAATTTGACAAAATAGAAGTGCATTGTTCAAGTTGTAATTTAATTTGAACGCAAATTTGATTGGTTTGAAAGTGAAGTATATTATGTTGAATGAAAACGGCAACAATTTATCTCTTTAGGACTGCCTATTTTGCATAAAGCTCCTAAATGTGTTTCCCCCATGCATGGCATCACTTGTGGATTTGTTATATGTACATTGCAAAGATATGACTAATCATTTTACATTTGTTGTGGATAATTTAATTATTTTAATTTAATTATTCATTTTTAATTTTCATTAATAAGTTCAAGTTTTTAATTTCACTACCTTGTTGAGAAACTTTAAAGGGATCGTTCACCCAAAAAATAAATTGTCATCATTTACCTACACTCATTTTGTTCCAAACTTGTAGGACTTTTGTCTATCTTCAAAACACAAAAGAAGACATTTTTATTGAAATCTGAGAGATTTCTGTCCCTGTGTTAACAGTCTAGGCAGCCATCACTTTGATACTTCAAACAGTTCCTAAAGAGATCGTAAAAGTAATCCATATGAATTGAGCAGTTTAGTCAAAATTTTCTTGATGGCTCATCTAGCAGATTAACTAATTTAATTTAGGCTTTTATTCACATAAACAATAATCAAAGCAAATTAGTTATGGAAAATGGAAGCTCAGGCATCCTTGCTTGATGTGTAAGAAAGAACCGATGAGGTTCATTCTTGTGTGTTACGCAGCGTGTTTGAGCTTCGAACCAATGAGGTTTCTTCTTGCGTGTCAAGCAAGTATGGTTAAGCTTCTGTTTTCATTCACTGATCAATGCAAATATGTGACAAAACCACTCAATTCAAATTAATTAGATTTATCATTTCTTTGTGAACTTGTGAAGCCTTTGAAGTGGTAGTTGCATAAGACTGTCAATGAAGGGACATAAACCTCTCAGATTTCATTAAAAATAAATTAATTTGTATTCTGATGATGAACAAAAGTCTTAAAGGGATAGTTCACCCAAAAATTAAATGTGATGTTTATCTGCTTACCCCAAGGGCATCCAATCTGTAGGTGACTTTGTTTCTTCGGTAGAATACAAACGGAGATTTTTAACTCAAACGTTGCAGTCTGTCAGTCATATAATGGCAGTCAATGGTATGCACGGCTTTGAGAGAGAAAAAAAAACATACACAGACAAAACCAAATTAAACCCTGTGGCTCGTGACGATACATTGAAGTGTAAAGACACGAAACGATCAGTCTGTGCAAGAAACTGAACAGTATTTATATCGTTTTTTTACCTTTGATCCGCCTCCAGGTTCAACTGTCCTGGGCTGCATTTCTCAAAAGCATTGTAAGCCTAAGTTGATCGTAGCTCCATTGGTTTCAATGGATCTACGATGTACTTAAGCTTACGATGCTTTTGGGAAACGCAGCCCTGAGCTCTTCACACAACAGCCAGCGCGTGACACGTCTTCTTCTTTTTGCTTCTTCTTCTTCTTCTGTAAATTTGTCTTGGCGCTTGCAATCATTGTGCACTACCGCCATCTACTGGGCTTGATCACATTGGGATTCAACATTAAAAAAAAAATATATATACAATATTTTTTTTTTACTAAATTCTACTTGCTAGTTGGTTTTTCTTTTTGCTTTATGGCGGATTGCAGACTTATACGTGCATTACTGCCACCTATCTTTCAAATGGACCATTGGCACTCCTAATTGAGATTGTATATAGAATGTCAATGGTCCATTTGTGAATGGTCTGATCGTTTCGTGTCTTTACACCTCACGAGCTGCAGGGTTTAATTTGGTTTTGTCTGTGTATGTTTTTTTTTTGTTTCGTTTTTTTAACAAAATTCATGATTGTGGTGGAATCTAAACTTTTTCAGTAATTTAGATTAATTAATTAATTAAAAAAATAATTAAATAAGACATTTATAAAGTTAAACTAATTGAAAAGAAAACCATTAATATATAAAGCCAGCCTCTGTGACATAAAAGTGGCCCAAAACATCCGTAAACTGACCGCAAGCATGGTTTGCCGCTGAAATCATTCATATCTCAAAGACTTGCCTGTGTTCACTTTGACCCAGCAGGTTCAGTTGCAGTGACACATTCCCACTAGATCCACCAATTTATTTCCCAGAATGCTGTGGTTATTTATTTATTTGTCTTTAATGGTGTGACCTGTTGACACAAAATGTTTCATATGTTTTTATCACACTAGCCTTGTTCCTCCAACTGTGCTAATGTCTCTAGACACTGACAGGCTTATTTTCTAGTTGTAATGTGGCTGTGGGATCCTCTTATCCTGTTCACCTCACTGTTCAGAGGCCGATGTGGAGAAACTCGTTTTGTCAGAGAGCACACGTTGTGCTTTGTATAGAGGTCATAGGGTCAGATTCAATGGTTTAGACAACCTGAATAGGCCATAGCCAGATTGTGGTCATTTCTTGCCATTTTATAGTTGAAAAATGGACTTTGACAAAAACATATTTCAGACAGCTTAATATTAAATGAGGAGACTTTCACAGTAAGACTGGCATGCATTGTCAATGGTTTAATTGGTTGTTATTTTTTTTACCTGTTTTTGGGAGTCTCGTTTTGTAAGTCCTCTCCCAGATTTACCATTTGATCAAATACTAGACCTTTAAATCCGGTCCAGATTGGCTACAGGTACCAAAAACATAGGTGAGAAAACACACCAGCTGTGTGCCGTCTGGTTGAACATAGGCTCCTTCCATTGGTCTGGCGGTAACAAACTTGTCCGGGCTCAAGTACTACAACATTAGCTGTGTTTACATGGACACCTTTTGAAATCATCCAGATTGATGAATCCGAACATAGTGTTTAGATGAATGCCAAATTAAGTGATTGTATTGTGCACATTTATATGTCACAAGCTTCCAATATGATTATATCTTCTGACACAATGCACAGATGTGCAGTTTCCTTGCTTATGTAAGATGTGTATGCTAGCCATCCTCCTAGTTCTTTTATTTCTTTTAAAAAGCAGACTTAATATTTATTTTTGGTCCTAATTAGGAGAAGGCGAGCACAAGAAGCTTTTTGACGATGAGTGGAAAGAGAATTTTAGAATGACACGACTGTCATCTTTGACACTTACTGTGTGATTCAACAACAACAGCTCATTTCGTGCATCACACATCATTACAACATTTCTACATCATTGCACGTGTGCATAACTCTCCAGTTTTAGACCGATCAAGTGTTTAGATGTACTGTTGAATGGATTAGAAAAGGTATAACCCCTCCCCCCCCACCCAATTGCTTAGGACTAGCACATGACCAGCTAAGAACCAACTTAAAACAACTCATGACCAGCTAAAGACCATCTCAAACCAGCAGCCATGCTTCAAAACATACCTAACCAGCATATGCTGTTTTTTTCAACAGGGCTGTCAGATTTGGCCAATTCAAACTGACTGACATGGTTACATGTTACTTTATTTATTCTGTCTGGGCAATTACAAATGGGTTTTTAAGATCCATGTAAATGCAGCTACTGTCACAAACCTTGTAAACCTGCAAATACTGCAGCTAGTTCTTCCTTGGAAGAGCTCATTTTAGCTTATCAACGGGACTTTTACTCTGCCAATTGGATTATAGCTTGCTGTTTAGTAAAAGCTCTTGTAAGTTTTTGTGTGACGTATGCATCAGACACTCTGCAGGCATGGCAACTAAGGCTAGTGCTAACCAAATATAGACTCAGTAACCACAACTGAGAAAGCAGCCACAAAAACCCTTGACAATCTAAAAGACTTTGGGACAGGATCACAGTCTTGGACATAGTAAAATTACAAGAGTGAGGGTTTCTCTCTCGCTGTCTTTGCTTGCACCGAAGAGATAGTGTTGTCATTGGGCGAGGATGAGTATAACGAGATGAGGAGACTTTTCAGGGATGCAAATTCTCACCAGAAGACACTTAGCTAAATGAAGACCCGACAATAAACAGTCACAACTGTTCAAATCAATTTTGTCAAACCCCTTGTTTGTTTTCCTCTCTTTCAGCATGAAACCAATTTAACAAATGACCACCAAAATGAAAGTTAATTCTGTAGTACTGAAAGTACCACATTGACCCTCAGGGAGGAGCATAGAAGATCAGAAAAATCATCCAATTTCAAGGGCAGAGATGCAGATCAAAAACAAGTAGAGCAGCAAACGTCCCTGTGTGGAGTTGGCCTTGAGCGGAGTGTGGGGCAGCGGAGCAATGCTGGAATGACAGCTTCTTCCACCCCGAGAGATGGGATGATTTCCCCCACACCTGAGGCTTGTTCTGCAGCCAAGCTAATTCAGGGGGACCAGATGGAGCGCATGGATAAATTAATAGTTGGGGGAAGGGAAGGTTTGTCAGAGACCATGTAAAAAATCTGCTATATCTGCCGTATACTTGGACCTAGTGGACCTAAAATTACTATAAGCAAAATCTGTGTTTAAAAGCAAACACAGATAGCTTGATGCGCAAGCTATGCAAACCCTCACCTGAATACTAGTCAGTTGCCATTCAGACTCCATTTCACATTTCCCCTCATACCTGGGACTGATCAATCATCCACACCTGTTCCCCATTTACACACACACATATAAACCACACACACACACAGACCCGTTGCGAAGCCTTGATTTGCCTTGCTGTCATTTCTGAGCGTTCTACCCGTGTTTACCTTCTTGTTATCTGACCTTGTACTGTTTGCTTGTTATTCTGATCATTTGCTGCCTGCCCCGACTTGGATTGTGTTTATTGGACTGTGATTGTTTGCTTCCTGCCCTGATCTCTTGCCTGGTGTTCTACTCTGTCTCTGCCTTGCCTCTACTTGCTCTGCCTACTGGTCTGACCCTGTACTGCCTGACTATTCTCAATAAAACTGCAAATGGATCCTAACTTCTCTGACTCTTCGTTACACTAAGAAAGTTGATGTCTAACTTTAAAAAAATGAAGGAGGGAGACGGTAGTGAATGATCTCCCGGTTGGCTAAAGACACGAGGTAGCCTATGCATTTAAGGGCTCTAGATGAGGTAAAAGTTTGTGAATAAACTCTGTTAACCTAGTCTAGAAAGCCTTTAGTCTAAAAGTTTAAAATAGGATAATAACAATCTCTAGGAATTCCAGAGATTTTGTAACAAGTTTCATTTTTCTTGTAACATGACAACACATTTTAATCATATTTTAACGCTACAGTTGTGTAGTTTTTGGGTACTTATTGTATTTTTTATTTTAATTGGCAAAATTAGTAATGTTTGTATAGGACGATAACTGGACTTATTAAACAAGTAAAATTAATGTAAATTTCACTTTAAAGATGTACGTTCCTCAGTAGGCTATAATTAATGGTGAAAACATTAGAATGGGCTAGTTGGTAGAACATTGCTGCATCTACTGGAAATAGAACGGTTTTCAAATTTATTTTGAAGATTAAACAGTAGCCTACTGTATGCTATTACAGTTTTACAAGAATACAAGATGTAATTATTCTTGATTTTTAATTGTGTTTAATTTATAAAGTGACTTAGGCAGCACCTATATTTTTTATAGTTTCACTGGAAACAATTTAAAATAAGGTTAATTGTCAATAACTAACACTAACTAAAATAATAAATACTGTTACAAATGTATTGTTCATTGTTAGTTCAAGTTAGTTAATATGCACTTATATGAGGCAAGGGGCACCAGGTAAAATATTGCCTAGGGCAGCAAATTGGTCAGGGCCGGCCCTGACTGTCCACCTCTGATTATAAATTATAGTATTGATTTATAACAGCAAACAAAAAGTAATGAAATGTGGAGATACAATGTTTGTGCCTGACAACATTTATATATACTTGTATATAATAATGTATTATTTTAACTTTTATTTGGTTGACCTAGCCGACAAAAGCTAGCTAGAATAGAGCATGCCAACAACAAGCTAGCTAATCGTATTAGCCATGTTTCGCTGTCTCACTTGTAATGGATTTCAAGGTCAAGGTAACAGTCACATATTATACCAAGTTATCTTTCAAAATATATCAAACATTTTCTCTGGTAATAAAAAAGACTGACATGCGTGCAATATATTATATATACATGAATATATGAATAGTTTTGGTCTTTAATTTAGACATCTAAAACTAAATGTCTACACATTAGCAATACATATTTAGTATTCATATTTTATATAATTTCTGAACATATAGGATCTGTTTAAGACAAGTTTGTATAATATTTGCCTGCATATTTCATGCATATTTTCTGCAAATTTATTGAACAAGTGAATTCGCTTTTTATTATGAGCTTTCACACCAGGTAGTTCTACACAACAGGGCCATCCAATACGAGCTAATTTCTTCTCTAAGGCAGTTTTCCTAGTTGCATTTGCACCGTCAGTAATACATATGAAGTGATGTAAGTGAGGAAGTGATCTATCAATGTTTTCCATGTTCGTGGAGTAAGCGTATGTAAACTGTGTTTACATGGCTTTTTAAAAATAAATCTCATCTGATCACAACACTTTCCCCCAGTTCTCCTCTGAATTATTCAGATTTCCATTGGCAAGCTTCAGACAGGCCTGTACATGTGCTTTCTTGAGTAGGGGGACCTAGTGGGCGCTACACAATTTCAGTTATTCACGGCGTTGTGTGTCACCAATTGTTTTATTGGTGAATATGGTCCCAGCTGCCTTGAGATCACTGACAAAATCCTCCCGTGTAGTTCTGGGCTGATTCCTCACCGTTTTCATGATCATTGAAACTCCACGAGGTGAGATCTTACATGAAGCCCCAGACCGAGAGAGATTGACAGTTATTTTGTGTATCTTCCATTTGCGAATAATCGCACAAACTGTTGTCAACTTCTCACCAAGCTGCTTGACGATGGTCTTGTAGCTCATTCCAGGCTTGTGTAGGTCTATAATCTTGTCCCTGAAATTCTTGGACAGGTCTTTGGTCTTGGCCATGGTGAAAGTTTGGAATCTGATTGATTGATTGCTTCTGTGGACAGATGTATTTTATCCCTTTAAGAGAGTGCTCCTAATCTCAGTTCCTTACCTGTATAAAAGACACTTGGGAGCCAGAATTCTTGCTGATTGATAGAGGATCAAATACGTATTGTCACGGTTCACAGATCTGTGTGTTCATTCTGTGTGTCTGCGTGTTGTCACCTGTCTGATTGCTTGTCAGCGTTGCTCCGGCAACCTCAGTGCTGATGAGCTAATCAGCACGGTCGCATCTGTTGTGCGTTATCCGCTGCCTTTATCTGGTTCGCGTTTGCTGTGCATGTTGTCAGATCGTTGTTTGCTCATGCCAGTTTGTTCTCTCCAGTTCTCTGTCTCCTGTTTGTTTCCTGCCTCGGACTCCTGCAGTTTTGGATCGGGTCAGTGCTTCGCAGTCTCCGTGCCTTGGAGATCTGCTCGTCTGCTTGAGACCTTCTAGCTACTCACCGTGCTTCAATTTTCACTGTTTGTCTAATAAACGTCACTCCACTTGCAACTGGATTCTGAGTTCTCATTCCCTGACAGAACGATCTGACCAGGATGGATCCAGCAAGTGCCTCAGAACTGACAGACATTCTTACCAGCAGCAATATTCGTATGGAACAGCAAGAGGAACAGATCATGGCTACCGGTCGTGCCGTTCAGGCACTAGTAACACAGGTCTCGGAGTTAACCACTCAGTTCCGACAGTTTAAAGTGGAATCTACTCAACAACCCACTGCGTTCAATCCCCCGACTGTTCCATCTATGGATTATATCAGCCGACGCGCCGAGCCCCGTCTACCGCCTCCAGCGGTCTACTCCGGTGAGCCCCTGTTATGTCGTTCATTTCTGGCTACATGTTCTCTTCACATCGCTCTCCAGCCTTCGTCTTTTCCCACAGAAGAGTCCAAAGTGGCTTTTGTGATCACTCTGTTAACTGGACGAGCAGCTCTCTGGGGAACGACGGTGTGGGAACAGAAGCACCATTGTTGTTCGTCATTCCAGTCCTTCTCAGAGGAACTCAAGAAGGTGTTCGATCGGGCTGCATCTGGCAGGGAGGCGGCGCGGGAATTGGCTGAGTTACGTCAAGGAAGTCGATCGGTGACGGATTACTCCATCGAATTTCGCACTTTGGCGGCGGAATGTAAGTGGAACTATGAAGCGCAGTGGGACATGTTTAGGCATGGGTTGGCCGACCGTATTATAAATGAAATTTATACTCAAGAATTACCTACCTCTCTTGACGGGTTGATTGATCTGGCGATCCGAGTGGACGCTAGATTGCAACGCCGTGGTCAACGAGCTCTACAGATGCCGGTTGTTAATACTGAAGACCAATTCTCCGGTATGTCTACGGGTACGGTCGGTCATGCTTTCGATTCTGAACCCATGCAGGTGGGCAGAGCTCATCTTTCACGGGAGGAGAAGGAGAGACGCAGAAACCAGGGACTATGTTTATACTGCGGTGCTGCAGGTCACATTGCGGCGCAGTGTCCGGTAAAAGCCAAAGCCCGCCAGTAGATAGGAGGTTACTGACGGGTGGAGTCGCCTTCGAGAAATCCTCTTCTGCTGCTACTTTTCTCCCTGTCCAATTACTGGTGGATCGTGCTGCATTCACGTGTAAAGCCTTAATTGATTCTGGAGCGGAGGGCAATTTTTTGGATCACAAGACTGCGCTTCAATTTGGAGTTCCTGTGGTTCCGCTCAACCCGCCCATCTTTGTCAGTGCTCTCTGCGGTCAGTCTCTCCCACCCGTCACCCATGTCACTAAGTCGGTGAGCCTCATCACTTCTGGCAACCACACTGAGACCATTTCCTTCCTCCTGACTGACTCCCCTTTAGCTCCTGTGGTCTTGGGGCACCCCTGGCTCTCACGCCACAATCCCAACATAAACTGGCGCCAGAACACTGTTTCTTCCTGGAGTGAATTTTGTCATGCTTCGTGTTTGTTGTCTGCATGTTCTTCTGTGTCTTGTTCTGTGTTACAGGATGAACATATGGATCTGTCTAACGTGCCCGCTGAGTACCTTGACCTGAAGGGAGTGTTCAGTAAGTCTCGGGCTGCTTCTCTTCCTCCGCATCGTCCTTATGACTGTGCGATAGAGTTATTGTCAGGTACGTCTCCGCCTAAGGGCAGGTTATACTCGCTTTCCACTCCAGAAAGGGAGGCCATGGAGAAATATATTTCTGATTCTCTGGCAGCCAAGATCATCCGTCCTTCCTCTTCTCCTGCAGGTGCGGGGTTCTTCTTTGTGGAAAAGAAAGATGGGTCTCTTCGTCCTTGTATTGACTATCGAGGGTTGAACAGCATCACGGTGAAGAATACGTATCCTTTGCCGTTGATGTCTTCAGCCTTCGAGAGTCTGCAGGGTGCTTCCTTTTTCACAAAGTTGGACCTTCGTAATGCCTATTATTTGGTTCGCATAAGGGAGGGGGATGAATGGAAGACCGCTTTTAATACCCCCAGGGGGCACTTTGAGTATCTTGTTATGCCATTTGGGTTATCCAATGCTCCCGCGGTCTTCCAGGCACTGGTCAATGATGTGCTGAGAGACATGGTCGATCAATTCATATATGTCTACCTGGATGACATATTGATTTTTTCTCGCTCTCTCCAGGAACATGTGCAGCACGTCAGGGTAGTGCTTCAGAGGCTGCTAGAGAATGGGCTTTTTGTCAAGGCGGAGAAATGCGTTTTTCATGCACAGTCGGTTCCTTTTTTAGGTTACATTGTGTCGTCCGAGGGAATGCGCATGGATCCCGACAAGGTTCAGGCTGTGGTAGATTGGCCAACCCCAGATTCCCGCAAGGCCCTGCAGAGGTTCCTGGGCTTTGCCAATTTTTACCGGCGTTTTATTCGCAATTACAGCCAGCTAGCCGCCCCTTTGACTGCCTTGACCTCCACCAAAATGACGTTCAGGTGGTCCAGCTCGGCTGAAGCTGCGTTTTCCAAACTAAAGAGTTGCTTTGTTTCAGCTCCAATTCTTGTTGCCCCTGATCCCTCTCGTCAGTTTGTGGTGGAGGTCGACGCGTCAGAGGTGGGGGTTGGTGCGGTTCTTTCCCAGCGCTCTTCCTCGGATGGCAAGATGCATCCTTGCGCGTATTTTTCTCACCGCTTATCCCCTGCCGAACGAAATTACGACATTGGTAATAGAGAGTTGCTGGCAGTCAAGCTCGCCTTGGAAGAATGGCGTCATTGGTTGGAAGGTTCGGGGGAACCTTTTACCGTCTGGACAGACCATAAGAACCTTGAATACATCAGGTCTGCTAAAAGGTTAAACTCTAGGCAGGCTCGGTGGGCTTTATTTTTCGGTCGCTTTCATTTTTCTATTTCTTACCGTCCAGGTTCTAAAAACATTAAACCTGATGCGTTGTCCCGCATTTTTGACCAATCTGAGCGCCCGTTGTCTCCCGAGCTCATCTTGCCCAAGAAAATCGTGGTTTTTGCGGTGACTTGGGAGATCGAATCGAAGGTCCGTACGGCCTTACAAGGGGTAACACCTCCGCCTGGATGCCCACCAAGTCGTTTGTTTGTGCCAGAGAATTTACGGTCCGATGTCATCCGTTGGGGTCATTGTTCCAAGGTAGCTTGTCATCCAGGGGTTAGTCGTACTATTTTTCTTGTTAAACAACGGTTCTGGTGGCAATCTATGGCCCGTGACATTCGACTTTTTGTTTTGGCCTGTTCAGTCTGTGCTATTTCTAAGACGTCCAATCGGCCCCCTGCTGGACTCCTTCAACCGCTGTCAGTTCCTTCGAGACCCTGGTCCCATATTTCGCTAGATTTTGTTACGGGACTCCCTCCCTCCCAGGGTAACACGGTAGTTTTGACCGTGGTGGACCGGTTCTCGAAGGCAACTCATTTTATTCCTCTGCCCAAATTACCTTCAGCCAGAGAAACAGCGGTTGCTGTCATAGACCACGTCTTTCGCATTCATGGCCTCCCGACAGATGTGGTTTCTGACAGGGGGCCTCAGTTTATCTCCAAATTTTGGAAGGAATTTTGTCGCTTGTTGGGGGCGACTGTTAGTCTTTCTTCTGGTTATCATCCCCAGAGTAATGGTCAGACAGAGAGGGCCAACCAAGATTTAGAACGTGTGATGCGGTGTTTGGTGTCTCAGAACCCTTCCTCTTGGAGTCAGCAACTTTCATGGGTGGAGTACGCACACAATTCTTTACCAGTGTCGTCTACGGGCCTGTCTCCATTTGAGTGTAGCTTAGGTTACCAGCCACCTATTTTTCAGAGTATGGAATCCGAAGTCGCGGTCCCCTCTGCCCACGCCTTTGTCCAGAGGTGCCGCCGCACCTGGAGGAGGGCTAGAGAGTCTATCCTCCAGGTGGGGTCACGCACCAAGGCCCAGGCCGATCGCCACCGGTCAAAGCCTCCCGTCTACGTCGTTGGTCAAAAAGTGTGGCTTTCATCTAAGAACATTCCTCTCCGTACCGTCTGTAATAAGCTTGCTCCTAAATTCATTGGCCCGTTTACTGTCACCAAGATTATTAGTCCGGTGGCAGTTCACCTTAAACTTCCTCCAGCGTACAGGAGAATTCATTCCGTCTTCCATATTTCCAAATTAAAGCCAGTTTTTCATTCTACCATTAATCCGCCGGCCCCAGTTCCCCCACCGCCGCGACTCGTAGATGGGGAACTTGCTTATTCGGTAAAACGTATTCTGGACTCGAGGCGGAGGGGACGCGGATTTCAGTACCTGGTGGACTGGGAGGGTTACGGTCCGGAGGAGAGGAGTTGGGTTCCTGCTAGAGACATATTGGATCATTCACTTATTGATGATTACAATCGTCAGGTAAGTTCCCCTGGAAGCGCCAGGAGGCGCTCCTAGGGGGAGGGGTACTGTCACGGTTCACAGATCTGTGTGTTCATTCTGTGTGTCTGCGTGTTGTCACCTGTCTGATTGCTTGTCAGCGTTGCTCCGGCAACCTCAGTGCTGATGAGCTAATCAGCACGGTCGCACCTGTTGTGCGTTATCCGCTGCCTTTATCTGGTTCGCGTTTGCTGTGCATGTTGTCAGATCGTTGTTTGCTCATGCCAGTTTGTTCTCTCCAGTTCTCTGTCTCCTGTTTGTTTCCTGCCTCGGACTCCTGCAGTTTTGGATCGGGTCAGTGCTTCGCAGTCTCCGTGCCTTGGAGATCTGCTCGTCTGCTTGAGACCTTCTAGCTACTCACCGTGCTTCAATTTTCACTGTTTGTCTAATAAACGTCACTCCACTTGCAACTGGATTCTGAGTTCTCATTCCCTGACACGTATTTCACTTATTAAAATGCAAATCAATGTATAACTTGTTTTAATGCGTTTTGCTGGATTTTTTGTTGTTATTCTGTCTCTCACTGTTAAAATAAACCTACCATTAAAATTATCGACTGATCGTCTCTTTGTTAGTGGGCAAACGTACAAAATCAGCAGGGGATCAAATTATCCCCCCCCACTGTGTTTGCATATATATATATATACATATACACAAACATATATATATATATACAGTGCTCAGCGTAAATGAGTACACCCCCTTTGAAAAGTAAAATTTTAAACAATATCTCAATGAACACAAAAACATTTTCCAAAATGTTGACAAGACTAAGTTTTATATAACATATGTTTAACTTATAACATGAAAGTAAGGTTAATAATATAAGTTAGAGAACAAAATTTTCAGTTTTACTCAAATTAGGGTGATGCAAAAATGAGTACACCCCACTGAAAGTCTCTGGAGCAAAGCTAAATTTTAGAATACAAATGTCTAATTTAACAAGAATTCAACCACAGGTGAGTCTAATTATTCATTAAACAGGTGACAGTTGACTATAAAAGGGTGTTACTTAAAGAAAACCCCATTCCCATTTCATGCTGTCAGCAATGGCACCACATGGAAGAGAAATGTCACAAGACCTGAGAAAGAAAATATTTATTTACACAAGAAAGGTGAAGGCTACAAGAAGATCAGCAAAGCTTTACTTATCAGTCAGAATACTGTAGCAAAAGTGGTACAAATATTTAAAAAAGATGGAACTGCAACCATCTCACAGAGACGTCCAGGTCGTCCACGGAAGTTAACACCTCGTCAGGAGCGTCTTCTGATGAGAAGGGTTGAAGAAAATCGGCATGCAAGTTCACTGCAGTTATCTAAAGAAGTAGAAAGCCAAACAGGGGTGACTATTTCCCGTGACACAATACGGCGTACACTGCAGAGGAATGGCATGCATGGGTGCCATCCACGAAAGAAGCCTCTCCTAAAGCCCAGGCACAAAAAAGCCCGCCTAGAGTTTGCCAGGGCCCATGCTGACAAAGATGAAGACTACTGGGACTCTATACTCTGGAGTGATGAGACCAAGATAAATGTTTTTGGAACTGATGGCTTCAAAATTGTATGGCGTCGCAAAGGTGAGGAATACAAAGAAAAATGCATGGTGCCTACAGTGAAACATGGTGGTGGCAGTGTCTTTATGTGGGGCTGCATGAGTGCTGCTGGTGTCGGGGAGCTGCATTTAATTGATGGCATCATGAATTCACAAATGTACTGCTCTATACTGAAAGAGAAGATGCTACCATCACTCCGTGCCCTTGGTCATCGTGCACTTTTCCAACATGACAATGATCCTAAACACACATCTAAGGCCACTGTTGGATTTCTGAAGAAGAACAGGGTGAAAGTGATTCAGTGGCCAAGTATGTCTCCTGATCTGAACCCAATCGAACACCTATGGGGAATTCTGAAGAGACAAGTTGAGCATCACTCTCCATCCAGCATCCAATCTCTAAAAGAGGTCATTCTTGAAGAATGGGAAAAGATAGATCTGGCAAAATGTCGTCAACTTGTTCATTCCATGCCTAGAAGACTTGGTGCTGTCATTAAAAATCATGGAGGCCATACAAAGTACTAGATTTTGTAGTTTTTGTTGTGGGGTGTACTCATTTTTGCATCACCCTAATTTGAGTAAAACTGAAAAAATGTGTAATCTAAGTTATATTATTAACCTTACTTTCATGTTATAAGTTAAACAGATGTTATATAAAACTTAGTCTTGTCAACATTTTGGAAAATGTTTTTGCGTTCATTGAGATATTGTTTAAAATGTTACTTTTCAAAGGGGGTGTACTCATTTACGCGGAGCACTGTATATAGTTCAATTTATTTCTAAAACATCCTTAAGTAACTAACTGCATGTAACACAGTTCTTAGATACAGGAAGAAGGAGGCGGGAACCGGCGAACATTTAATACTTTAATAATAAAATAAACAAACACAAATGAAAAGCGGCAGCCCCTCACGGACAACTGCTGCACACAAAACACAAACTAAAATTCCAGGCCTGGTCCTCTCTCGTCTTCCACTGTCGTCACTCCTCCTTTTATTCCTTCCGAAGCTCCTCCGTGGGACTCGAGACCGGTGAGTGGTGCAGGTGTTGTTCATTATCATTTACTCCACCGGCCTCGCTCCGTTCCCACGGCTCTCGGCCCGCCCCACTCGTCACATACCCCCATCGCCCCTCGCAGGCCGGGGGGTACTCCCGAGACTGCGCTCTACTCCCCCCTCCCCCCTCTCCCGGGGGGAGCCCGTCAGGGCGGCCGCGGCGTACCTGGGGGTAAGGACAGACGAGGCGAGAGAAAAGGAGACGGAAGGATGAGGAGTGACAGAGAAGAGAGAGGGGAGAGAGGAAAAAAAAAAACATCTCGGTCCGGTTCCCGGACACACTGCCGCTCGGTCCTCAACCAGCTGAGCGGCTCACTCGCGGTGCCATGCGATGGTACTGGACCTCTTTGGTGGACGGCCCGATGCTCCTCCGCCTCCTGGCGGACGGCGATGGCTCCTCCGGTCGAGGGCAGCCGGCAGCGAGTCCCCCGTTCCCTGCTCCTCCCCAAACATGGCGGATGGCAGCAGGCTTCGGCCCACTGGCGAACGGCGCCGACTCCTCCGCTCCCTCTCGGACGGCAGCCACCCCTCCTCGTCCCAGGAGCACGGCAGCGAGCCTTCCGTCCCACCTGATCTTCCATTGCTCCAGCACCACCGCCTCGGGCAGCCACTGGCAGTCTCCGCTTCTTCCTGCTGCCCGATCTCCTCAGCACCGCGATCCCCCTCAGCAGCGAGGGCTCTCTGACAGTGTGTCCCTCCTTCCTCCCGGGTTTCGGCACCAATGTAACGCAGTTCTTAGATCGGGAAGAAGGAGGCGGGAACCGGCGAACATTTCACAACTTTAATAATAAAATAAACAAACACAAATGAAAAGCGGCAGCCCCTCACGGACGACTGCCGCACACAAAACACAAACTAAAATTCCAGGCCTGGTCCTCTCTCGTCTTCCACTGTCGTCACTCCTCCTTTTATTCCTTCCGAAGCTCCTCCGTGGGACTCGAGACCGGTGAGTGGTGCAGGTGTCGTTCATTATAATTTACTCCACCGGCCTCGCTCCGTTCCCACGGCTCTCGGCCCCGCCCCACTTGTCACACTGCAGTTACTACTTTTTCAAAACAACTGGACTGTAGTTTAACTGTAGTTAGACCCTACTTTAAAGTTACTATATGAATGGCAAGCTACAGTTTTAAAGGACCTTCCACAATACTGCACAGTACTGTTTCCAGAAAATTGAATGTTTCAATATATATTTTTTGGGGGGCCAAGACAGGCTTATTTTCCTGAGCCTTTTGTGAAAAGACTAAGATAACAGGATCTTTCAAATGATATCTGAGAATCTTGAAGTACCTCAGGACCTCCCTCCTCGAACAGTGTTTGGGCTTAATCCCCCCCCCCCCAAAAAAAGACAGATCAAATGAAGATTTCCAAACTGTCTGACATTTGCTATCTCTTTGGTGGTCTGCTTGCGCGTGTTTATATTAAATCAAGTTTGTGTAGACTGCAGGGGTGGTATACATTGCACTTAGCCCTCTATTTCAATCCAGTGGATTAGACAGTGCAGAATCTCTTTCTACAGAATTTAAAATACAGCTTCCTCTACAATGCGTGTGTTGTTTTTTGCATGTTTTATCCACATCAGTTTGTTCTCCACACGCTAATGAAGCACACCTACCCCCATTAACCTCCTAGGAAAATCAAAACACATTGCTCCTCATGACAGCCAATATGTCAGTGTGTATACATGCTGAGATAAGTGTCTGGCCTGGTACCATAGGTGTTCCATTTATAGACACCCATAAAACACAAGGCGAGCTAATAGGTAGAAGGGGCGTAATGCGCTCTGATGATATTAACCCTGGACAGCGAAAGAAAATTATGACTTTACAACACGCCCGCAGGTAATTATCATTTCATCAGATGGAACACTTTTATTCATCTCCATAATAAAAAAAAAGATTCTCCAAATGATGTAAAATTATTAATTAGTGATAACTTTGCATAATGATGGTGGCGATGTTTTGGGTGGGCATCTGCTGATATTTCTAATCAGACAATTAAATGGGAAAATTGCCAGATGATAACAAATAACAAACAGACTGTAATGAAAGATAATCAACAGAAGGAGGTTTTGCTGTCATGGCCTCTGCTTCACTGGGTTGCTGTTGATTATGCATTCACGTGTAGTGTATTGTAATATGCAAGCCACAATTTTAGCAGTTTTCATTGTGGTTGGAGAATGTGTTAACCACTAGGAATCAGCTTCATTCAATTTATTCATATCAATTTATTCATTCAATTTAGTAATTGTAAGGTAAAGCCTATCATTTGTGTGTCCAAACAGAATTGCAAAAATAGTTTTTGAAACAGGTTTCCTGAATCCTGTCAAACTGCACAAACAAACAGTTTGTATAGGGTAACAGTGTTAAACGTTTTCAGGGAAACCTGCAAGAGAATAGTTGCATATTAAGCATGACGGCATTGGTTGTTGTCTTGATTGTCACAGAATGCATTTCAATGTTTGGGTCTGAACGCATACAGCCTTGCAATGTACTTCACACCTTGATAGTGTATTAAAGGGGGAGGGGGGAGGTATACTTCAAGATAACATTATGAAAATAAAAGGCCAATAAAGTTTACTTAAAGAGAATATGCTTCCATTACTGTTTCATAACATACTAAAGTATACACTTTTAAAAAGTGCACTTAAACTTTAAATTAAAACTTTTACTTTAAAGTACATTTTAAAGAGACTGTCCTCCTCCGAAAAACAACCCCATAGGTCATTTGTGCAAGCAGCGTATTACGACCTATAATTACGTTTTGAAATCAAGCGCCCTCTAGCAGCCTTATAAATAACGACAGTCTTGTTTGTCTGGTGTGCCGTCATCAAATGACCTTTGACTGTCGTTACCATCGTTACCAATTAAAAAAGGAGGAGAGACCCGACAATTCACCATGTGTCATTGTCCAGGTGTGTTAATTATTTTAATGTTTTGTTTTTTAAGGTACCCTTCTGAGTGTCTGCTATTAATATGTAAGCAAATGCAGTTTGACGTTCAGTTGTGAAAGCCAATGAACAGTGCTGTAGCTCGATCCTGTTTACCATAGTACAATTTTTACCATAGTAACTGTCATTTTACTGTGGTATATGTAGTTAAAACACAGTAAATACAATACTTATCATAGTTTTACCACAGTACCTTTGGATAAAAGTGTCTGCTATGTAAATGTAACATTGTCATTACTGCACATTATTTGTAAAGCACAACAATAATCGTGATTTCACTATAAGTACTGTGTTTACTTTGTACTCTTTGTAGTTAAAGCACAGTACACAACACTTAACAGACTTTGACAACAGTAACTGTTTTTACTGTGTGATGTTACTATTTGTAGTTAAAGCAGAGTGACACAGCATTTACCATGTTTTACCACAGTAACGTAGTTTTAATGTGGTATTTGTAGTTAATCACATAACTTGCCATGCCTTTAATACTTTATGTAAAAAAATGTAATTCAATATTTTTTGTGTAGGTTTATGCAGACCAACAGCTGTTTATCAACCTCTCTCTCTCTCTCTCTCTCTCTCTCTCTCTCTCTCTCTCTCTCTCTCTCTCTCTCTCTCTCTCTCTCTCTCTCTCTCTCTGTCAGCTTTTCCTTGCCTATTTTTCTGAACTGTTATTCATAATTCAATTATAATTTTTTGTTCTCGTTCTTCCTTTCTCTTGTTCATCATGGCATATTTTCAAAGCTCAGAATCGAATTTAGATCAGTTATGTCCAAAAGCTGATAATATTAACAGGTAACTGAAGCTCAAAGCTCTCAATGCTGAACTTGAAGAAGGCTAAAGTCCTTCAAAGGTTCAATATTTTCTGTTTTCTTTATTTCAGCTAAAAAGGAAGACAAAACGAAGGCCTGTCAAACTATTGTATTGTCTTGTTTGTGGAGAGGGATGAATTTGGCCATCTTGTGTGTTTATGGAGAAGACCAAAAGCTGCAAAGGCAAACATTTACAATGGTATGTCTATGTTGGTCCTAACCCTTTGACTGAACTTTACGGCAGTTACAGTTTGCACAGCATATTATTTTTCTTATATGTTGGTTTACATATCCCACGGCTCCGTCAGGAAGAACCTCCAGCAATGTGTTACGCCGAAGTAGTAATAATTATTCTAATTTCATGCAAATTCATATGATATTGTACAAGCGTACTTATACAAAGTTCTAGGACTTTTACTCCTGCTGTCAGTGGCCATTGCTGTCACGCAGATTGTGCCCATTGTAAGTAGTAGTAGAGTGTTTATATCATAAAATTTATATTAAGTCCATTATATTCTTTATTAACCTTTACAAATTGGCGCCATCTCTTCCCGTTGCAACATGATATCAGTCCACACATCACATTCCGCCTTTCTGTCTATGTTGATTTGTATTGAACACATCTGTCTAAGAAGCATACGTCTGGAAATTATTGTTTTAATGCTTGTTAAAGCTAGTTCATGCATCCATGACCTCTAGATTGGACTATTGTAATGCACTGATTGGTGGTTGTCCTACATCTTCAATAAAGAAGCTACAGATAGTACAAAATGCACAAGTAACAAGAAATATAGTGATAATTATTTTGCATCCACACCAACAGACAATAACATTATAAGTATTATATGCGCGCTCTAAAGTTATGTTGTTGTCTGCCATTTGTTGTTGTCAATATTTTCATTGTTCATCATGTGATCAAATATTTATTTCTGTCTTGCAGGATTTCTCACAGATTACCTAATTAGCTCTCCATAATATCAGCCCTTCCAAAAGCTTCTGCATCTCTCTCTCTCGTGTGGCAGATCTGCTCTCAGTCCTTTTCTGCCAACTTCCAGTCTTAGCATTTCTACCTGTTTTAATTACTCCTCTATAGTCAACACTCCAATCTCAACTGTGAGCACTCCTGTCGCTATCACTATGAATTTTATAATTATACAATTATAATTGTTATCAACCATTTTAATGTGTCTTGCATATAGTCACAATAGAAGGAAACAATGATTACAGCAGATATATTTTTAAAGGATAATTGAAAAATATTAAAATATTGTTCATATTTTTTTTTTGCTTATTTGTTCATTAAAGGGAAGAAAATACTTTTTTTAAAAACAAGTTACATACTTGTTTCCATGTACCCATTAATTACTTTATTAATTAGTCATTGTTTTAAGTTGTTATATTTCACTTTAATTGATTACGTCTTTGCAGATACATTTTTATATCAACTGCTTAGAGAGAGAATGCTGTTCTGTGCACTATGTTTGTAAAAGTTTTACATAATAATAAACATTGGGAAATGACTACAAAGGGTGTAATTCATATGTTTATTATTATTATTATTATCATTCCTATGGTTCAACTGGTACATCCAAGATTGGCCAGATTGTAGGGTCCATTTCCAGGAAATACAGAAGTGATTAATTGTATACTTTTAATACACTATAAATGCACTGTAAATGTTACAGAAGCAAAATTGAATAGTAGAAAAAATATTGTTTGAATAATTAAGAGAGTTGTAGTTTTTATGTAAGCAAATTAAAGTATATGCAAACATTTGAGTTTAAATGTTGTACATTAATTAATATTAGTGTAAACAATATACAATGGGAACCATTACACCCTTTTAAAAAAAATATATAAAATAAATAAATAAACAATCACTGTAATCAACAAATATATTGCTGCATCAGGTTAACCACACGATGCAATCTGTTATTGCAGTTTTATATTGAGTGGAGACAAATACATATTTATCTGATTGTGTGTCCATTCACCACAAGAACCTGAAAGATCCTGTCATAAATGACCATATATGTGTGACGCCTCTGCTCAACTGGGTTGCCATTGGCTTTGAACTTCTCTTGGCACTCGCAAAACCCACTGCGATTGGACTATCTTTTAACCCAAATAAAAAAATGTTGCAAAGTAAGTTTTCCTGTTATTATTACGTCAGTAATACATTCAGTTAACAATTAAGTGTTGCTATTTTGTGAGAAATTACCTCTTTACCAAGATCCTAACCCTAAGCATAATTTAATTGAACTACAAATATATTTTTTTCGCATTCTATCAATATAATGGCAGAGGCTTATGGGTAATGTAGTTTCAAATGTTTAATAATAAAATTAGGAAAAATACTATCTTTTTTAACAAGGGGATATCTAAACATGTTCATTGTGCAAACATCTATGACATGTTTGAGAGGCAGGCTGAAATTTGGTATTTTACTAAGAGCACTTTTTTAAACCTTTATATCACCTTTCCATATATGTTTGAAAACTGTGTCCAACATTATTTATTAAACATAGCATAAGTAGGTGGTTTGCCAATTTTCTGTTTAATACTATAATCAGACTTTGATTTACATCCATTTGAAATGTTAAATGTTTTGCTCTTCCATGGGTCTCTGCTGAGCCCCTGGGGATTGAAGGTCTGCAAAACATACACAGATCTATTCTCATCATGGACAACAAACTGTGTTGAGTGGCATTTATGTCTGAAAAGTTATTTTAGATTGTCTTTTCAACAGCATGCCATTATGTAAGTTATGGCAAGTCAGCAAGAATAGACCCCAAAAATTGCCATTTGGAATGGGCTCCATTTATTTAATTAGATTAAGAGCAAGAATACAGTGTTGACAGTAAACAAAGACACCAAATTAAACAACCAATACATATTGTGACACTTCATTGTACTTTTACACAAGGCCAATATGTCATTCACGCTGCGCTGCCAGAGCACCCCCGAGACCCTGCGCTGCCAGAGCGCCCCCGAGAGTTTGCGCTGCCAGAGCGCCCCCGAGACGCTGCAATTCCCGAGTGTCCTCCAGTGCCAGCTGCTCGCCAGCGTCCTCCAGCGCCTGCTCCGTCCAGCTCTCCAGAGCCCCTGCTGGTTTCATCCAGCTCTCCAGAGCCCCTGCTGGTCCTGTCCAGCTCTCCAGAGCCCCTGCTGGTTCCGTCCAGCTCTCCTGAGCCCCTGCTGGTTCCGTCCAGCTCTCCTGAGCCCCTGCTGGTTCCGTCCAGCTCTCCAGCCCCTGTTCCGTCCAGCTCTCCAGCTGCTCCGTCCAGCTCTCCAGAGCCCTGCTGGTTCGTGCTGGCACTCCTTCCGTCCAGCTCTCCAGAGCCCCTGCTGGTTCCGTCCAGCTCCCCAGAGCCCCTGCTGGTTCCGTCCGGCACTCCTGAGCCCCTGCTGGTTCCGTCCGGCTATCCAGAGCCTGGTTCCATACAGCTCCCCAGAGCCCCTGCTGGTTCCGTCCGGCCCCAGAGCCCCTGCTGGTTCCGTCCGGCTCCAGAGCCCCTGCTGGTGCCGTCCGGCTCCCCAGAGCCCCTGCTAGTTCCGTCCGGCTCCCCCCAGCCCAGCTCCCCAGAGCGCCCCCCGGCGTCCGGCCTCCTGAGCGCCCCCTGAGATGAGGAGTTACCCCAAGAACATTTTGGGGAGGGCGGGGCCTCCTGAGCTCCTGATCCGCCATGCCTGCCTCCTGTCCCGGCCTCCTGATGCCACCCAAGCTCGCTCCACCATGGCATCCGCCCAAGCTCCCCGATCCGCCATGGCCTCCCGCTCCCCATGGCCTCCCGAGTCCCCGCCAGGGATCCCCCGGCCTGGCCACCCAAGCTCCCCTCTCCGCCGCTCCATGGCCACCCAAGCTCCCCGCTCCGCCATGGCTGCCCGAGTCCCCTGCTCCACCCGCTATGGCCAAGCCCGCTCCACCATGGGCACCGCCCTGGAGGGCACCTGCCGGGCTACAGGTCCCAGCCTCCCAGCCACCCAGCCTCCCCCCCATGATGGTATACAGCACGGGACGCGCTATTGGGGGGGGGGGGGGGTAATGTCACAGTTTGTCTCCTCTGGAGTGTTTGCCTGTCATCATTTGTAATTATCAGTTGCCCACAGCCCTGTGTCTGTAGTTAATTAGTCCCCAGCCCTGTGTTATGAATTATCTAGTTTAGTCTCCCCTTTAAAAGCCCTGTGTTTCCCTGCCTCTGTGTCATCGAGTCTTAACATCAGTTCACAGCCCTGTGTCTGTTTGTCCAGCCCTGTTATGTGTACTAGTTTAGTTCTCCAGCGATGTGTTTCCTCTGTTGTGTTGCAAATAAAGTGTTCAAGAGAAGTTATCGCCTCCTCGTTCCTGGCTCCCCCGTGCAGCACTGTGACACAGTTAAAGGAATCCACAGAACAAATAAGAAATTGTCTGTAATCTTTAGACAAAAGCTGAAATTGCTTTCCCTCTGGAATGGCATTCCTTCTCTGATGGTGTGAGTTTGACAGCTTGAGCAGAAAATCCTTAACCCTACCTTCCAACCGTCAGGCCAATGGAGCTAGAAATGTCGAAGAGGTGCGCTAAAATCAAGCCCTGCTAACTGTTTTTTTTTTGTGTTTTTTTTCTAATTCAATATTCTGTTAATATACAGCAGAACACTAAGGTAAAGTTGGTCATGGCTTCCGGTTCATGCCCTAAGCCCTACTTAAGTAGATCAAAGAAATAATTCTAAATTCCGCTAATCGCATAAACCATTTTAATTTATTTGAAAGTAACATGCAAATATGCAGGACATGACACAGTTTATTTCAGTTATGCAGTTAGCATGTTTATAAGCTAGCATTTTATATAATAATAAGTACAAATACAACATGTTTTGGGTGAAATAGCCATAATTTTCTTGGTTCAAATGCCATCTTGTATTTATATTTTTTGCTGAGCTTAATGTATTCTCATTACCTTATCTGTTAAAGTTATATGCCACATTTTAATTTTGCCAAGCTTGGTATGTTGTGAAGCCATATTATTATTGCCTAACTTTTGGAACTGTCTTTGAATCGAAGGCAAATGTATGATGCCTTAAATGCTGTCTGGTGGCAGTTCACTGGGTTTTAGTCTGGACTGTTTTTAACAGATGCCCCTGTTTGTTTTTTCCTTTTCTTACAGTTCCTCACCGCTACAGTCAGTTTCCTATGCTGGCAGCCTCAGTGCTCAGACAGCAGCGACTCTGCGTTTGACCTTGAGGTTCATGACAAATGGCTGAGCTAGCATGGTGAAGGCAAGCTCGGCGTTTTCAGCTTCTCTTTCTGCTCAAATATACAGTGTTAACTTGCGGATAGAGACTCACTCTGAAAAACACATGCTCTTGGTCTTTTTTATTAATAATATTTGTGTAATCAAGTCGCATGTGAGAAGAGGTGAGAGGGTTAGGTTGTTGAGTTTTATGCACTTTTCCCCTTGTTTCCCTTTAGGCAGCATGCTTGTATCTCAAAGCAGAGCATATACCACATTATTCCAAATGAAAGCTTCTTGCCCCAGTTCATAGCAAAATATCTGATAACATCTTAATGTCAGGAGAATTAATCAGGTGAACTCTCCGATTCTCATTGATAATGCTTCACAATCCTTCTAAGCCATGAGCTTGCAATTATATTAAAATATTAAGAGTATAAAAAGTCAAGTTAGATATTACTGTGAGACATGGCCATACAAATTCCCTCCAGGACTTGGCTCATTTTCCCACTTCTAGAAAACATTTTAATATTGCATGTCCCCAGCTAGCTAGCATCATAATGATTGATGGTGCAAATAATGTCATGAGGCTCAAGGAAGTTAACTTTGAGACTGAAGTGAGATGCAGTCACTCATGGAGACAAATATACCTGCAGCATCCTTAGCAGTGCTGTTTATGTCACAGCGAAGCATGCAGTCCTTATCTTCTTGCAAATTGGTTATGTTTGACATGGATTTATTCTGCTCCCCTTATTTGATGGGATTAGTTCACTACCCTCCAGCGCATTTACACATTCTCAAATGTTCCCTCACATTTCTCTACATTGCTTTTTTAATTTACCAGAAGGGAGTCTGCTAGTTACTAAGTCAATATCTAGCATTACATTCACACAGTTGTCCTTTAAGGTTGTGCATTACATTAAATCAAAGTCTAGGTGACAAATGTTCCAAGCCAGTATTACTGTTGAACAAACTACATTTTATGTATTAGCAGCTATTAAAAAAATAAAAATAAATTAATAATAATAATAATTATTATTGCATTGAAAGTTAAATTACTGAAAATAACTTTAAACAACTACAGCAGCAATAATAATATTAATGATAATAATAATAATTAAGAATGTTTTATTTTTGTTGTTAACATGAAGTATTAGATTATGATGCTTCTTGAGATTATGTTATTATTAATATTATTATTGTTGTTGTTAGTAGTAAAAGTAGTGTTACAATGTAATTTGTGAAAGATAAAGATAAAAATAGAGTATATTGGAAAAAAAATTCTTTATTGATTGATTTACTGATTGATTGCAAGTTCACTTTTAGGTTTACTGAAAAAGGTCTAATTTCTTCTAAATGTGGATGCGGTAACTGTTTTCTACAGATTCTGTTTTCAGCAGAATGTAGGCAAAGCATGACTTTGGATGCATTATCAGTGTGTCTTTTTGTTCTTTAATCCTTGAAATCTTGGCAGCAAAAATATGAGATGTTAAATGTTTATCATATCAAAGTACAAACAGTAGTTGAGATATTTGTCAAAAAACAATCACACTGTTATTGTTTGTTCCAAGTCGTGCAGCCCGTTCTCAACCCAGGAACCAAATCACAGAGCATTACAATTCTGTAGACATGCGTGTTAAAAATGTCAAGGCACTAACCAACCAGAACATGATGTATATTACAGCCTCATTCTCTCTGAATGCCCAGAGTCTGCTCTTCTGCTTTGGAAAGCAAACTGAATCTGAGACAAAAATGTCATAGAGTATCTGCCCTGCTCACCGAAGTGAGCGGAAACTTTTCCCTCTGCAGTCTCTGGGCATTTCAGTGCAGGATCTTCACCTAATACAATGTGGCAAGGTGTGGCTACACTTTGGTCCACTTTACATGGCCACCAGCCAGCTATCTCTAGACCCATGGAGGTGATTTCAAATTCCACTGAGAGTATGTATTTTTTTCTACCAAAGACCCCCGTGGAGCTACAAAATAATGCTGTACTATAGAATGTAGAGTCCCAGGGCAAACACGAAGCGATGGGACCTTGATTTGTTGTTCTAGTCTTGTTGAGGCTTTCAGCCTCGATCTGTCTCAGAGTTTTATCAGTAACAAAAGCTCTTTGTTTACAGCAAGGGCACAGGGACACACTTCACTGGCATCAAGATTGCTTTCCAGACTCATATTTTGCGCCTCTAGCATTGCCTATAACTCACTTCTTCCTGTTTGGTGAGGAAGCAATGAGTCTCAGTTAAAACTATTGTCTTGCTAGTCACCACAGGACAGGAGTTTGGTTTTCCTAGGTTTTTATTTATTTATTTATTTATTACTGGCTGGATGCCGCGAAAAGGGTTGATTGAATTCTTGGCTTCAATTACCTTCCTACATACATTTAGCTCCTCTATCCAAACACTAGGTCTAAAAAATGCACAGTTGTCAAGGAAACCATCTGAAGCAGTGAAGGCAAGCCGCAAGTATCATTGTATACAGACCAGACCACAATGCTAGGGAATCTAAAGTGATCCTTAGAATAAATAGTGTAATTGTGTTGCTCAGTATGCAGTGGTTCCATCTGAATACTAATATCTTCAATGTATGCTTGTTTACAGAGAGCTCAGTGAAGGGCTTCAAATCTAATCAAATTAAACAGCAAAGAAATTGTTATCCCCTGAATGAAAGGTACGTAACATTTCTTCCTAAGCTCAGATTCAGATCACATTTGAGCACCAAATCCCATTTTAAGCCACTCAGTGAGCTGAGATGAGTTTAATTTAGTTTGAACTCAACATCTCTAGTGACGTACCCTGCATGCTGATTAAGGCGTCCACCATGACACCGGGGCCACAGGAAGATTTAGTTTAACACTGAAACATGTTATCGTGCATGCTGCCAAATGACTTAGCAGTAAAACATAAGGTTTTATCTCAGCTGAGGTTGAAATGGGAGCACCTGGGTGGTTGGTCTACGGGATTCTGAAATGTCTATGCATAAGCGGTGTATCACATTATGCGCCACTACATTCGTGAGTGCCTTCGGGGGGCATGACCTGCATACATGAGTGGTATTAGCATGAATCCTCATCTCTAGCCTTCTTCTCTATTGGTGCTGTTAAATTAATGTGATTAATTATACCAAAAAATAATGCAATGTAAATTCCGTACCTGGATCGTTCTTCATCGTCAGGCACTTTAACATCCCAGGTTTTGATTATTTTTTTCTTTCTTTCTTTCTTTAGTAATACACTAACTTTTTTTAAATCATTTATTTTATATCCTGTGTTCCTGTTTGCAGCGCAAAGGTTGTGGGTTCAATTCCCAGGGAACACACATACTGACAAAAAAATGTATAACCTGAATGTACAGTAAGTCGCTTTGGATAAAAGCATCTGCTAAATGCATAAGAAGAATGTCTATATCTGAAGATTACATTAAAATTGTCTTTTTCCATGTCATCATCACTTTTTAATGACTATTATGTATAGATATATAGATTATATATTTTTAACTTATTTATGATTATGGGGCAGATTATCGATAAAAAAGAGCACAATATTCTGTTACTTTTACCATAGTGCATAATTTGTAAGATAATACAGTTTGAGGTTTAAATCTCATAAGCAACTCCACTTGTATAGCTTTTCTGACAAAGTAAAATAGCTCAGAATCTCACCTGGAGCGCTTGGAGTCCTTTGAATCATGAGTCACCATAACAGAGCTCAAAGTTTGCTTTAGAAAATATTTTTTATCTCACAATTGCTTTTGTTAAAACTGTTGGTTAGGTTTAGGGATGTTCACGCCAAGTATGATAACTATTACGTTAACTATATTAGCGTCCACACAAACGCACAATAATGTTGTGAGTGAGTGCTGCAGTTATGTAGTCCGTCACTTTAAATGCTCAAGTTCTTTAAAGCTGGATGGATTCTGATTAGTCTCGCATAGCCAAATATTCAGACTGACGGCTGAAGGTCTGGAATCTATGGTAGCTTTCATTGGCCAAGGCCCGCCCATGAGACTGTTTGACCGACATGTCAAACAACCAATCACAGTTTGTTTCGTTCAGTGTCACAATCTCTCCCCACGACCGTTCGTGCGGGAAAATCCAATTTGATCCCGCCACACAGAATTTGGCCCCATGGCATCCTCTAGGCAGATCGCAACACAATCTGTGTAATTCAACCAATCTGATGAGGGCTTCGACACTCTTCAATGTTCCTATATGCATCAAATGTTTAGCCAAAACGCTGAGGCTTAATTCTGATTGGCTGTAAATTTCATTTCATCATACTTTCAGTGAAAATGGTTGTGGTTTCCAGCGTTTATTGTTAATTATTCATTTTTTCGCATTCACATTAATTTCTGAAGTTACGCATTATGTATAATATCAAATTCATGTTCATCTGTTTCGATAAAACTGAAAACACTTTTAGCGCCACTTACTGAACATGCAGCAATGCAATATAATTTTGCAGAAATGTCACAGGCATGTACTTCCAAATGGTTAATTTGAAAATATATTAAAATAGGGCAGCTATGTAAAATCTTACCACCGCAAAATATTTGTTAAGTGTGTGTGTGTGTGTGTGGGGGGGGGGGGGGGGTGGCTGTGTGTATATTAGTGGACAAATTAGGCCAAAGCAGTGAGAGTTCGTAAAGTGTGTTTAAAGAGACCTATTTTCTAAAGTCCACAGGGCCAAAAGTGCCAGCAGTTTAAACAAAAAAAATAAAATACAATTCTGGCAATTCAAGCATGAATTACAGCCTTTAGTCTTAAAAATGCTCTGTTCTTTTTCATTTAAACTTTTAAATGAAACTTTAATTGATTGTCAGCCTGAACATTTAGGCATTTCAGTACTCAAATATAGAAATTAGGATGAGCTGGAAGTATGACAAAATATGTACTGTCTTCACTTCCCTTTCAATGAGTCTTCTAAGGATAATACTGGTTGTGGGTTATCTTGGTTATCTGATTATCGAGTGTGAATATAGAATTTTATTTGTGTGGCTCAGTGGTAGAGCATTGCGTCAGCAGCGCAAAAGGTTGTGGGTTCGATTCCCAGGGAACACACATACTAATGAAAATGTATAACCTGAATGCAATTGTAAGTCGCTTTGGATAAAAGCGTCTGCTAAATGCATAAATGTAAATGTAAATCATCTCTAAAAAAATATTGTCCATTGGGCCGACACTAGAAAACAAGAGCATTACTGACAGTGTGAGATATGGTGCCCTGAAAGCATGTTGCACCTTGTCACAACTACTGCTTTTATTGGTCTGCAGAACAGTGAACTTGCTTTCATGCAGGTTCTGTGTCTGTTTATGCATAAGAAGACAATGCAAAGCTGGGTCATTGTGAAAACCATCTCAACATATCAGCAGTGAGCAGTGGACTTTCACAGGATTATAATTTTCTCTTTTTAGCCCCATATTTTTTTTTAAATAAATACATCTCTATGGGCAGTTTAGTGTTGTCAATGCAAGTTGTGCCTTTCCTTCCTACTGAAAAAGTCACAATATTAGACTGTAATAGTCTTACAATGGACCATATAATACAACGTTTGGACACAATTAACTTTGAAAGTGACATCACATGGTTATAACTGTCATCTGAAACATGAGCCTTCTTGAAATGCATTTCCAGTATTTATGAGCCGGAATCAGCCCTCCATTACACAACACGCCCACCGCATTACTTCCTCCCACCTTAATGCACTTGTTCTTCAAATGCATTATTGATCGTTCTGTTACGCTCCATTCGTCTTTCCACTCGTCTCTATGTACATACATCGGTATCAACCGCACAAATGTTGTACACTTTGTTGCAATGATCACCATTAAATTACCTTTATTTAAAAGCAGTGAGTCAGCACTAGAGGTATAATTAAAGAATGCATTAAACAGCAAAGAGCACCTTTGTGTTAAATGAGGTTGTGTACCTGTGGTGCTATAAAGACTATTTGAGAGGAATTAACTGATTTAATAAGAGCCAGAATGTATTTTTTAAATAATAATTCACCCAAAAATAAAATGTTGTCTGTATATAATCACATCTGTTGTTTGAACCTGTCTTTGGCTTTAAACTGATTTTCTCTTTTAATGGGATATAAAATAAGACATTTTGAAGAATGCCAGTGCTGCTCATTTACGCACAATTAAAATAATATGTGAAGAAGGCCAGTCAAGCTCAAAAAAGAACAAAGAAAGCACCATAAAATTTCACAATTCTCATGACTTGGGTGATATATATATGATTTTCTGAAGTCATACAATAACTTTGCATGAGACATACAAAAAATGGTTTGCCCATATTATGGAAGTCAACGCAAACCAATATTTTCAAGCTCCAAAAGGACACACATGTGGTGTGAAATGACCAAGTCTTTAGAAATTATACTTACTTTGCACAACGGAAATATCTCAATTTAAGCAATTATTCACTCTTAAATCAAATCCAAACATTAATCAACACATAAAAAAATACTTACTTAAAATATGTAAAAGATTTACAGAAAATCTCTCAAATATTATTGCTGTTTGCACGTTTTCAAACTTGGTACACCAAGATGCAATGTGCTAGCATGCTGTGTGCTCCATGGAAGAAAAATAAATATCATACTGGGCTAGTTTAGAACAACATATTGAGATGAGTAAATGCCAGAAGTTGTATTTTAGGGTGAACTATTCCTGGGTGAAGGTTTTATTATTTCCACATTTCCCTGATGTCGTTAGTGTGTACTTGAAATCACTGGCCTGTCAACAGCTTGAGAATATTTCAGCACACTAAAATAGGACAAGCACAGTCACATCTCAAAATAATTGAAGTCACGTCATCTGAAAGTGGGTGGAAGGGCAGTCAAAACTTCACGTGGCAGTCAGGCTCAGCATTTCCATTTTACACAGCTATACCACATGATTAAGAGTAATTGGCCCATCATCGAATCCCTATCACTACTTACAAATTAATCTAGATCATGCTATGCAAATACCCCAGGGAAAGAAGGCCTGTATACACAGAATAATGATTGGTGCCAGTTAAACGTTGGCTGGATTCAAACTGACTGAATTGTCTGGTGCATTAGTAAATAGCTAGCTGGCTCCATCTGTATGATGTGGAAAATGGGCCAACATTCAGTAAAACTGGAAAAATAATGAGCACAGAGGCATTTACTGCAATATCAGTATTTGTTCAAAGCATTCCCCTTTATTTTGAGCCAACAAGAGCTCAGATACATAAGAACCAGTCTGACGTTATTCAGCTCAAACACAATGTGTTTTCGGCAGTTATCTGGTCCTGAGAAATAATAGCACAAAACATGGTCCGTGAGATAGCAATTTTGATGTTGACCAGGATGTTGATGCATAAACACAGGAAGAACAGAAAGTCCATGAATTGTGGGAACCGAGGATTCATGCATGCATTGGTGAAAACTGGCCCGAGTGCATCCTGAATGCTAATCGCATTATCAGACCCTTATTGTGATGGATCTGCCAGACCGAGCAGATAACATAATACAAATTATGAGTGATGACTTTTTTAATTTGTTTCTAAAGAAGAGCCCCTCTATTGATCCCACTGGCTTGCATCTTTCGCTGAGTGCTACGACCCCTCTTCCCTCCAAGCGAGTTCCGCATGGTAAAGTGATAGTGGTAGGTTGACTCTTATGAGATATGAAGACTTCTGAGGATTACTTGTATGAAATTATTTTTAGACATTTCCTTTCCTGCTTTGAAATAGAGGAAGTGGTTTAACTATAGCTCAGGGGCTTGAGGAGGATTTCCTAACTATATTGCCAGGACATTCACTAGGACAGAGTACTGCATTAGCGGACAACTTGTCCAGCCATACGACTATTGCAAATTAGTTGTGAATGTTATAGCAAAGGCTTTAAGAATTGTGGGTAATAATTTGGGCACACTATAATAGGATAAATGCTTTAGGTATCATGAACTAACAATAAACCGTAATTGATTTGTTAATATTGGTTAATGGTCATTTTAAATATGCTAATACGTTTGTAGTGTTTCAAGTAGTAAAAATTTTGTTTATATATATATTTTTTTTTTTTTTTATACTACAGTACATAGTGCAACTATTTGTAACAAATGTATCATTTTAGTAAAGTGTCAAGATATCTTATTGCATGAACTGCAGAATTTGATAAAATAATTGTGATTATTTTGAAAAACAATGATAACAAATGTAAAATCATATTGCCACTGCTTAGATATCAAGAAACTAAGAAACCTGTGTCAAACAGTGCCTCAAACACCATAGACTCCAAATGAGTGCAAACTCCAGGACCACGAGCGGCAAATGGGAACATTTGATGACACAACACGAGTGCAGAGCAGACCCCAAAAGGCAAATGGGAAAACTCTGCAACAGTGTTCACCATGCCACAAAACACTCCCGTCAGTGATGCAGACACTCCGTTTGCAGCATCCACACCACAAGTACTGCCAGCTAAACAGGCCAATGGGTTCTGGTAGGCCAGATGAAACACTGCAACAAGTGGCATAATGGGGCACACCACCTCTGAGCACCAGCAGGAATTGCAAATGTCCAGTTGAAGTCCAAATGAAGATCAAGTCCCTTTTTAAGTGTGTAAGACTTAATAACATATATTTAAAAAGACAAAAAAAAAACACATTGCCTAACTGGTGTACTTGAACCGGAAAAAAAACGTTGCTAGATCCATTGCACCTCAAAGTTCCACCTTCTTCGCTGGTCCTGCCCAGGCCCCAAGCTTAATCTCCACTGGTCCCACCCAGCCCCGAAGCTCCTTTGTCTTCACTGGCTCCGTCAAGTCTTCAAGTGCTGCCCGTTCCGCCTAGCTTCCTTGCCTACTCTGCTGAATATGTCTGCATCTCTGGCTCCACCTTATTCTCCTAATTTGCTGGCTTTTCCAGGCCCTTAGATTTCACTGGCACGACCATGGCTGGCTGGCTCTTTCAGTCATGATTTAAACAATACAATCCTCACGACCAGCTGGCTCCTTTTCAGTCTTCCAAACCCATTGTCCCACATTTGCCCTTCAACTTATTTTTTATTGGCTTTTCAGCTCCTCTGTGGTCTGTAATCCTGCTGGCTCCATCTTGGTCCCTCATCTTGCCGACTCTTTCTCCCGGGCCTGGCTAAACCAGGGCCCTCCTCCACACTTTTGGTTCAACATTTGGCTTTACCTTGGTCTCCAGCCCACATGACTTTGCCTCTGTCTTCAGCTCCCCTGGCTCTGCCTTGGTCTACACCTCCAAATGCTCCACCTGCTCTGCTGTGTTTTTTTTTATACACCAGTCCCTCCAACGACTATTTTTGCCCGAAGGTAATTTCTTCCTCTCCCATCACTTTGTTAAAGTTTTTGTTTGGACCTTTTGTGTACTTTTATGCTTCCTCTCTGTTTCCTGTGTTTGATTCAGAAGTCTGTTTCCATGGAGAGTAATTATGCTTTGTACCTGTTTCTTGTTGGGTTGTTCATTGCCCTCTGTATTT
Source organism: Ptychobarbus kaznakovi (assembly GCA_027422405.1). NCBI lineage: Eukaryota > Metazoa > Chordata > Actinopteri > Cypriniformes > Cyprinidae > Ptychobarbus > Ptychobarbus kaznakovi. Next base: position 18,592,316 of record CM049814.1, read on the forward strand.
TAGCCCTTAGTTTGGTTCAGTCTTTGTTTGGTTTTATCTTTGCATGGATGTGAACCTGCTGAATTCATTGCAGATTATATTCTTGATTTTATTTTATAAGTAAAGTGTGAAAACAGCTATTGAATCCATATCTCCTCTTCCTCAAAAAAAAGAGATAAATAATTTACACTTTGATAGTCCACTTTTTTCACATTCTAATAGCTTTAAGTGAGTTTGCAACTATATGTCAGCTAACTCTAATTGGAGTATTAATAGGTTAAGGGTATTGTCACGAATCCGGTTCATGAGCTCACGCCCACTCACCACATCTCTTGCACCACACTACAGCTGCACATCACCCAAGGACTGCATTTCCCATCCACCATTGCACTAATCACACAGCTGTCACCAATCACTAATTTGCACTAATCACACAGCTGTCACCAATCACTAATTTGCACTAATTACACAGCTTCACTCCATCAGGCACGCTTTATAAGCCTTGGACTTCTCTCATTGCGAAGTCTTGTTTAGCCCCGTCTGACATTTCTGAGCGTTTACCTAAGTGTGTTTTCCCTGTTTGTTACCTGGACTGTTCCTGACCGTTTGCTGCTTGCCCTTTTGACCCTGCCTGCCCTTCGGATACTCTCTCTGTCTGCTACCAGCCCCGACCTTAGCATTTCCACTGTTGATGAGTCTGCCTTGCCTACGTTACACCTGTTACTGTCACTGAACTTTGCCTGTCTGACCTCTTCTTGTTTATATTAATAAAGCTGCATTTGGATCTCAACGCCCTGACCCCTCTCATTACAGGTATTAGAACACATTCATTCAGTTGCAGTTCTGGCACCTCTGTCTCCATATACTGTACAACGCAATATACAGGTGCATCTCAATAAATTAGAATGTCGTGGAAAAGTTCATTTAATTCAGTAATTCCACTCAAATTGTGAAACTTGTGTATTAAATAAATTCAATGCACACAGACTAAAGTAGTTTAAGTCTTTGATTCTTTTAATTGTGATGAATTTTTGGCTCACATTTAACAAAAACCCACCAATTTGTTGAGATAGTGAATTGGTGGGTTTTTGTTAAATTACTGCAATAAATAAACTTTTCCACGACATTCTAATTTATTGAGATGCAGTTGTACATTCACATAAAATGTTAACTCAGTGGTAGAGTTACACTCACAGGATGCTGCACTTTTTGACAAAAGTACATTGTCTGCATGTGCTTTAAAGCCTTGCTGGTTAAACATTTAATTTGCGTGCTATTCTGACATGCACCTTTTCTGAGCGCATACGCCTGAATGGCACACACACTAAGAAACCTGTCAAACAGTGCCTCATTACTGGACTAAGTTATCTTTTGCATCTGATTGCAATAATACTATTAAAAACACACAAGAATTTCATAATTTTAGTTTTAATTTTTTTATTCTATTTTGAAATGACCCATAACAGAAGTACAGACAAACAAAATAAATACACCAAAACCAAACACAAATATATGGACAAACATGAAATGTGTTGTGCAATGATACTCCCCAGCCTTCCAATACATATGAGAACACCATACAAACAGAGTTGGTTATGTCTAAAGTGAAAGTAAACAGTTGAGAGAAAAACAGATGTGTGCATGTATATTAGATGCATACAGGTCTTAAAGTGACAGCAAACTAATAGTACTAAACATGCTGCCGCTTGTCATTAAAGGCATAGTTCACTAAAACAAAATAATTCTATCATCATTTACTCACTCTCATGTTGTCCCAAACCTCCTGTATTAATAATTTTCTTGATCAACACAAACGAAGAGATATTGAATATGTGGTAAACCAAACAGTTGCTGGTCCATATTGACTTTGATAATACAAAAATACTATGGAAGTCACTGAGGACCAGCAACTGTTTGGTTACCATTAAATACATACATATATATATATATAACTGTAATGTTCAACAGAAGGAATTAATTCAGGTCTAAAATTACTTGAGTAAATTATGACAATTTTCATTTTTGTGTGAACTGTCCCTTAATAAAATTAATATTAATAAAACGTTAGTGAAACAACAAAATAAAAATCAACCACGCTCTTGACTGAACTTCAATACAGTTGCTTTAATAAGACTCAATGTAGGGTCATTTGTAAAGTGAAGTGCATATCATGTTTTTATTTTTGCTACTGATAAATACACTTACTGCAAATATATATATATTTATTTTTTTTTTGCATCAAGTAAAAATTAATAAAATATAAAATTTGTCCTACTCCTTGAATACTCCTAAGTCTGCACATCTAAGTCATTAAAATAAATAAATCAAACTTTGATTTAGATTTTTTTATATATTAATAATTTAAAACAAAATAGCTTTACTGTTTATTTTTGTTATTAATTAATTATTCTGAAAAAAAATACTTTTGCAGTTTTATTATTATTCTGTCAAGAATTTAAGCCTTTTAGTTAAAATTTGTCGCATTTATTAATATAATTTATTTATTGAAAGAAATGCATTTATTACGTTTTCTGCGAAACAAGTTGCAGTGATCCATTAAAATGTAACATGCCTAAATTCTTAAACTTAATATTCCTGGTAAACAGCTGCATATGGCGATTTGATATTCCTTTCAGTTCATTGTAATGGAAGCTTCCAAGACTGTAACAAGTCAGTCTGGTGATTTCAACAATTAGATCTCATAAATGTTTAAATCAGCAGAATTGACACTTTTAGAAGGCAAACAAACATAGCTAACAGTGCAGAAATAAAACAAAAGCAATATTACTAAATATGACATCCCATAATATAAATTTCACAATTTTTCCACAAGCCGTTTAAGTTTCAGAGGGCGGCAGTGCCTCTTGTTTCACAAATGGTTTTCAAATTGACTAATTTAAGCAGAATTTACACACAATTAAAAAGACAAACTGATCCCAATAGTCACTTGATCATTATAATTATTTATTATTAACATTAATGTAGTGAGAACACCCAGGAATTATTATTTATTTTTTTTTTTTTTACATTTTCCTACATTTGTGTATGTGATCATCAAATACTGAAGTTTGAGCTCTCTGGAGAAGCTTAGTGTTCTTTCAGGTTATTAAGTTTTCTGTCAAACTGTAATTATTGGATCTTCTGTTCTGCTGTCATTTTTCACCAGCTTTAGTGCTAATCTCTGAACCCTCTCAAACACTCTGTTCACAAAGCAGACTGTCTCTCAGCACCATTTACAACCTTGCAAATATGTCCATTCTCTGGCATTGCAACCGCACTGCTGATTTCCTTAAAAGGATGATCCCACAAGTGCTGGAGATTAAACACATTTTAGCCTCTAGGCTAGTTTGATTTGTGGAAAAACTGCAGGCCATTTTTTGAGGTGATTTACTGCAACGTGTCAAACTAGCGCTTGCACAGAAGGCCGGCAAATAATCAGCACTCTGTTTTCAAACAGACAAAGGAACACTGGGAAAATAAGCCTTAGCTATTGTTTATAGAAGTGCCCTTTGGTGATAGGAATCTGTTATGATTTTAATGACCTTGTCACAGCGTGAAACATAAGAAAAAGCATTCATGTTATATTCTAAAATATAATTTTATGAATGTAGGTCAATATGAAACACCAGTCACGTAATTACGTTGTACTTTTGTAATCTGACATTTGAGAGTGAAACATTTTTTATATGTGACCCTGGATCACAAAACCAGTCTTAAGTCGCTGGCATAAAATTGGCCACATTGTATTGGTCAGAATTATCTATTTTTCTTTTATGCCAAAAATCATTAGGATATTAAGTAAAGATCATGTTACATGAAGATATGTTTTAAATTTCTTACCGTAAATATCAAAACGTAATTTTTGATTAGTAATATGCATTGCTAAGGACTTAATTTGAACAACTTTAAAGGCAATTTTCTCAATTTAGATTTTTTTCGCACCCCCATATTGCAGATTTTCGAATAATTGGATATCGGCCAAATATTGTCTGATCTTAACAAACCATACATCAATTGTAAGCTTATTTATATATCAATATGATGTATAAATCTCAATTTAAAGAAAAGTACACGTAAAACTAGTTTTGTGGTCCAGGGTCACATATGTGAATAGTTACATACCAGAATAGACCTAGTTGGCTTGAAAATAGTAATTTGTCAGAAGAAAAAAAAAATATCAGAGGCTCAGCAAGTGTTTTTTTTTTTTTTTTTCTTAGTAATGGCTACTGCTTATCATTCTCAATACCAGACATGTGTATTACAGTAGATCAGCCTTACTTACTATTGGCCAGATGAACATGGCCCCGCCCCCTATCTCACACCATTGTTTGAACTGTTGCTCTGGCAGGCTGGTTAGAATATTCAAACAAACAAAGCAATATTTTGATAGCACACAATCACAGTGATACACTTTTTTGGGGGGAAATCCGCATTCAAATAGCCATCGCTGCATATTAAGCTGAGATAGAAAGCTCTTTAAAATAGGAAAAATTACACATTTCAGCTTTAAATAGCTCTGAGGTGTGAAATGGTGCATGGTACCTCTGCTTTACATATAATCCTCACTTCTTCTTTAGAATAACTATATTTCCTCAAGCAGCTCTTTTAACCTCCTGAATTGTACTCTGTAAAAACATTGATCATCTGTGGCCTGGTGAAGATAACAGGACAGATGCACCCAGACTTTGAAATTTACCCTTTGACTTTGCCCTGGAGATTAGCACCCTTGATATAGCAGCTCCCCAAGTGGGCTGAAGGAGCTTTGAAATCTCAAATGAAGAGTTAGAAGAAGCTCACCCTGTAATCCTCTTATCTATAATGCATCGGGTCCTCTCCCCCTCCACACTTATTGCAGAATGACTTCATAACTCTCTATGTCCTCTCCTCCTTTCTGTCAATATTTGTGTGGGTGCAATGGTCCCCTGTGAAAGCTGAGAGTCAGTATATGGTAGTGCTTTGGTCTGAGGTGTAATTCACTCATTTTTATGTATGAAATTTCAGTACATTTTAAATATATCATGTACTAGAGGTGCCTCTAGACCTTTTTTAATGGAGCTCTGAAATACCACTCTGTCCCAGTAAAATATTACTGAGAAATCCTTGTCAATTGGATTGACGCCTACAGAGCTGATGATCATTTTCTCTAATGATGCTGTATTTCAGAAATCAAATGTTTTCATCTGTTCAGATTCAGAATGTCTTAGGTTACATATGTAACCTGGTCCCCTGAGATGCTGCATCATGGAGCTGACACTATGGGAACACCTCCACTGTCAACGGTGTCTGAAGCATGTATCCAAATGTCAATTAAATGCTGTCACATGACGGGGCACAGGACATAAAGGAGCAGCTCTGTCCATGGAATCCCCAGTTCCTAATTGTGTGAAGGAAGGCACAGGCAAGCCTTAAAAATGGCAATGAGTCACCTTCCCACCTCAAGAAATTGGGTTACATACAAAACCTACGTTCCATTTAGAGGTAACAAGACTCTGCATTGTGGAATTGACACTATGGGAACATTAATACCCACTGACCAAAAGCCTGCCCATTCATACTATGAAAGTCAACATTGAGTTAGCGAGTCAAGATGTCCAGAGATAGCTCCCCCAATTAGGGCCAGGGACCATCATTATATTGAATGGATATTGGCAGTACACCATACTCCACCAGCATACAAGACAACAAGATATTTAACATCAAGAGGGGCAGAACGTTCTGCAGTTTATATGCCCATAAGGGCAAGCTCATATTACATGACTGTAAGACTACATGAATGAACTGCTGTGGTGCTCACACTAAAAATCAAGGTATCTTGTCAAAGCAGCATGCATACTACACACTTCAAGATCACATTACAAAGAGGATTGAAAATATTATAGCGTCTGACTCCTCGAGACAGGCTCAGATCACATTTCTGACCTGATCATATTTAGCTAGCATCAGTGACCACAATGAGCACCGATTTGGCTGCAATCCGAGTTCTCGCAGACCTTGTAAATCTGTCTTCAGCCACAAAATCCAGCCAAAAGTCACATAGTGTGAGGGTAACCCCTCCGGTCCTAACCATCTCGCTCCGAGCTGGACTCGAACCTGGGTCGTTTTTTTTTTTTTTGGAGGTCATCAGTCCTGTCCCAGCCAGCATTCACCACACAGATTTGAAATACAATTGTTGTTGTTGTTTGTTTCTTTTTTTATTGACTCTGGTTTAGTAGAAATTAAAGAGGAAGCAAAAAACTTCAAGAGGGGACCAGGCCAAAACAACAAACAAAAGATTTCTAAATGTCGGGAGGATCAAACTAACTTACCTGAATAAAGAAATGATACATAAACAACATAACTTTTACCTCACTCCCTATCTGACCAAACACAGGAGCAAACACAATTAGCAAAATAAAATGGCGTTCACCTCTCTAAGGCTTCCACAATTAAATACAGGCAAAGGAAGGTGAATAGTATAGTTCAAAAGAGTCAAATTATAAACTGGTTAGATCGGTTAACAAAATAAGCACTTAGTAACACAAACACCAGGCTTTAGGCCCTCACAACAGTCAACCAACACACACAGGCTCTACAATCACATGCTGGAGCAGGAGGAAAGACTCTCAAATATCTTTCTATGTTGAATCTATGTTGAGACAGTGAATTGGTGGGTTATTGTTAAATGTGAGCCAAAATCATCACAATAATAGAACCAAAGACTTAAACTACTTCAGTCTGCATGCATTGAATTTATTTAATACACGAGTTTCACAATTTGAGTTGAATTACTGAAATTAACTTTTCCACGACATTCTAATTGATTGAGATGCACCTGTATTTGTGCAGCGGCAGCATGTCTTAAATACTCACAACACTGTATGGCTGTATGCATTGGCAGTAGCAAGTTCCCAAACTTGCTTGCAGTAGCAGAAATAATCTACAACTACAGCAATAACCAACAGCAGCAGCAGCAGCATTGCAGATCTATTCCGCCAAGACCAAATAGCCTACATTAACATTGTTCAGAAATCTTCTAAGATTTGTCATGCTTGAAATATACAATTTTTCGTAAGCATAAGACAGAAAACAAAAATACCTCATAATGAGGTGGAAATTATCTACAACACATATAGAAAGCAAAACTTGAAAATATATTTGTTGTGTGTGCAGCTTGCAAAGGAAACAGTGCTTCAAGTCAAGATGATTAGCCTGCTTAAACCCTGCCTTTTTATTGAATTTAGCCTCAAGTTTGCATCTGCCTCCAACCAATCAACAACCATTGGAAATAACCATGTCCCACCCTACATGTTATATTCTCTTATAATCCGCTTCACTTTAACTTCTCAATACAGAATAAGAGATCTGTCGCTGCTTATTACACTGCAACTCTAATGTCTTTTCTACCACCCATTGGGTGCGTTTCTTTATAGTTAGTGTTTCCTGCATCTTACATGTGGCAGTTGACCTGTGGTTTCAGACTAAAGTGGAGCCATGAGAAGCACCTCATCTGATCACACTGAGCAAAGTCACTCACCTACACTCTGCAGTGTCACTGACGTACTCAAACTCCTTTACCTCATCCATCAATCAACTTTTCATCATCTCCCTCCCTTTCCCTTTTCTCACACATTTTATTTTCCAAACTGGTGTTCATAAACAACTAGAGGCTCATAATGAACCTGTAGAGCAGGGGTCGGCAAGTAAGTTTGGCATCGGGCCCAAAAAAAATTCCACTAGATGGCAGGCCAGAACATAGTCAAAGGATAATTTAGGAAACGAATGATGAAAAATGCAACTAATCTAATACTCATTCACCAACGTGCAACTAGTGTTGTCAAAAGACCCGGTACTTCGGTACCAAGTCGGTACAATAAAATAAAAACGTCACGGTACCAGGCATTTTTACAAGGTAACCCGGAGGTACCAGCCCTATGATTTCCATGATGCAGAAAACCCGGACGGAATCTCAGAATCCAGTCATAAAAAAAATGAATTTACAGTTTAACACAGAATGTCACGGAATTTGTCAAAGTTTAGATGAATTAATCAAAAGTAGATCATTACACTTAAATCTAATCGCCATATGGACTAGTATCTGTAAATATTAAGCCGCAAAAGTCGATTCAAATATTAATCCTTCATGTTCTATGAGTCTCTGTGTGTGGGAATGAATGAATGAATGAATGAATGGCAGAGACACGCGTTGTTTTACTACATACACTGAATCGCATGTGACACTCCCAGCCTCAATGAGGACATATATTCATAAACAACATCTCCAGAACTGACCTGAGAGTCACTTCACAAGCATTTTACTGTTTCATTTGAGTAAAACTATTGTCAATTTAAAGGTATTCACGGCAACCCATCAAATTAAAAGTTTGTTTTTACTTAAAATACATTGCCAGAAATATACTACCATTATTTAGTAGAATGCATTTGATACTCCTACTGTTTAATGCAATTCAAAATACTTTATTTTTAAGAAATAATCTCACAATATTTCTTCCATGTTTTAATTTTCATAGTAAATTCCCTTTCTTTACCAAAACATTTAATGTTTCAATTTCATTCATTAAAAGACTAATTGAATTTGAGTGAAACTTGTTTACCGTTTTTTCATACTTTTATTACTTGCAAAAAATATATATTTAAGTAAAAAGAATGGCATTGATTTGTATTAATTAAAAATAGTGTTTTTTAATTAGCATGTTTTGTGTTTTTCTTTGGTACCGGAATTGGTACCAAGAACCGTTGATTTTCACTGGTATCGGTTCCGAATACAGAAATTTTGGTACCGTGACAACACTACTTGCAACACAGAGTGCCTTGCTAAAACACACATATGTGTGGGATATGCGGAATTGATAAAAATAACAAAAGTTAAAAGAGTTCTTGAATAAGCCCATTAATGGCATGTTTGAGTCATGCTCTTAACAAACTGTTTTATTTACTCTTTCCATATTGTTAATAATAAATGTGTATCATTTTAATTAGCTATTTACACAATGGAGCCTAACTTATTGTTATAATTATTTGAGGTAGCCTACTTTTACAGAAAATGGCAAAGAGGAAAACGAGTCTAAAGAGGAAATTTGACAGCGAAAATACGGCATACAAAGAAGAATGGAAAGCGAACTATGAGATTATCCTACTTAGTTGTGGGAATGCAAAAAAAGGCCTGCTTGTCTTACCTGCAACGAAGCCATCCACAGACTCTTTTGATTTTCTTCAGAACTTTTCGAATTAAAAGCTCTCAATTTATCTCAAAATCAAACGCTGCTGCAAAAACATTCTCATCCTTTTATTTTGAAGGCAAAATCAAGACAAAGTGATTGGGAGTAATAATGATGGGAAGTTCAGATAATTTTAGACTTTACTGAATTTTGTTCATTTTATCTAAATATAGTTAAAATGTTACGTGTTACTTCCTAAACACATGCACTACGTATGCAAACGTTGATCAAATTACAAACAACATAAATCTATAGTTCTATTAGAAACAGAAAAAAAAATAATTGTTTACCTGGTCTTTAGTCTATGTTTAGCTCAATTCACCTCTTGTCTGACAAGTCTTCAGGTTTGAGTCGTTCCTTCATCACGTGACAGTCCCATAAGCTTTAACTAATGCAGTCTGAGACGGAAAGTGAATTGATTAGTTCATCTTTCGAGTCGTAATTCCAGTACAGAACCTATCGGATGTTGTGCATGCGCGACTGAACGAATCACTCCACGAGACGACTTGTTCTTCTCGAGTCACATTAAATATTCAAGAATGACCCATAACTAGTGAGTAACTGTTGCTGTCATGACACATTGATTTCAGAAACAGCCGCTATCAAAATAATGTGGCTGTGGGCGTGGGCCAAATAGTATTGCTGGTAGGCCAGTTTTGGCCCATGGAAAGGGCGGGGCAAGGAAGGGCAAGGAAGGGCAAGGCAGGGCAGGGCAAGGGCAGGGCTGACACAGACAGGAACACCGGGGAGTAACGAGTAGAGCAGACCAAATCAAACTGAACAGACAGGACAATAAATACAGAGGATAATCATAGATAATTGGCAAACACAGCTGGACAAGAATGAACCAATAATCACACTTAACAAGGACAGGAAACAAACCAAATATGGAAACAAGAGGCAGGAACACATGACACACAGGACAGAGGACTGACACAAAGATGTCCATGTTGAGTTCTCAGACATGCACAAAACAATCCAGCATTTTCAGTGCTCTTATTAATAACTGGTTTAATTCCTTAAAAAAAGGAACTAAACTTAAACAGAAAACTTCTCAAATCTCAGGAAATAATTTTTCAGGATCCCTAAAAACAAACAGCATTGGTTGGGATTATGCCTCAAAGTTATTGCCGTCTGAGGAAGTGTTTGGGTTCCCAGCGTGAGCTTGACATATTATTGCTTATTAGTGGCTGTTTGTAATTCAACAGGTCCAATTTATTCATATTATCTGTGTAAACGAATACAAGTTTATAGTTGATATGCCAATCATCAAAATGAGAGATTCTTGATGTACAAAAAAACTCTTCATTTAGCGTGTCTGGGGTGTTTAATAATCAATCAATAAAAAGCAATGGATACAATTTCTATCTTTCTTTCTTTCTTTCTTTATTTCTTCTTTTTTTTTTTTCTTTCTTTCTTTCTTTCTTTCTTTGTAATTATTCAACTACTGCCTATATTTTTTATGATATTAAACTATTTATTAACCTTTGAGTTGATGAGTTAAAAAGAGAACCAAATATGTTATGCATTCTTATTAATCTAACCAGACACAAATAGAATGACACAGCGATGTGAAACACTCCAGAAATTATTTTCCATCTCAGTGTCACCATTTTTCTCTTTTTACCGTGTCTCAAATTAACAGAAGCGGAAGACTCAAGCTGCATGGCGCGCTGACACAAACAGACAATAATTGTTCCTTGGGAGTAATTGGGTTTTCAAAGCTCGCTGACACGAGAGAGACTTTTTTATTTGTTCAGCCCAATGGAGTAGAGTACAGCAACGGGCATCAAACAGACAGCACTTCTACTCAAGCATTAATAGTCTGGACACAATACGTTTTTTCTACTTTGATCCAAACCTAGAAAAAATGTGAATAAAATGGAGTGCCTCTTCTGTTTAGCATTTCAATTCAGGTTCACTGACATTGTATTTCCCGAGTGTTTCAAGTATAACTATATCTCATATAGAGTAAGTATGGTCCAAATTTGGATTAGTTACCTTGTTCATTATCTGAAATATTTAATATTCATTTAAATTAACATGACAGTTTTACATTTTCTTTTTTAAACACATTTTACAAACAAACTAATAATAATATGTCACATTATGAATGCATTCAGAATATGTCTATTTAATTAGATCATATCTTTAGACTTTAAGTAAAGTGTTATTTTTAGTCTGGTAATTGTTTCTTGTTTCACTTCATCTTGTTACACTATATAAATGGCTATGAGCTGCATTACAGGTGAAGGCTTGAAAACAACGTGCACAGACACAGGGCAGACACACCAGAACAGGATGACAAACAGCAGACATTTAAGAATGATGCGGCGTCTCACCTGTGGATGCATTATTAACGACTGGAGGACGGAGAGTGAGAGATAACGAGCTCAAGATGCTGTAATGAGGCACGGCTCTACCTAAAGGCCAGATCCGGACACGTAACTGGGCAACGGCAAGTAATATCCACAGAGATCCGACATCAAGCATTAGCATCACAAAAAGTGCGTAAGCCCAACATGTCACATATCTGTGGTATAAATAAATCATGGTGCTGCAGAACAGAAGAAAAGAGAAGTACGTTTGTATGCTATGGACAAAGAATTAATATTAAACAGGCTCATGATCACATCATTAGACTTATATGACCTCTCTGCAGTAGATAGACAGGTGCATTGATGTCAGTGCCAAACTCATGTTTAACAGATAAAGGATGTCTGGACAAATAGGCTGTGTCTGAATCTGAGAGCAACTGCCTTTTTGCATCCATAATTTTATCAAGAAAGAAGTTAAGAGATTGCTTAATATAAACTGCAACACACTTGTAAGTGTAATTTACATTTACATTATCAGACGCTTTTATCCAAAGCGACTTACAATACGTTCAGGTTATACATTTTTTGTCAGTATGTGTGTTCCCTGGGAATTGAACCTACAACCTTTGCGCTGCTAACACAATGCTTTGTCACTGAGCCACAAACACTTGATAATTCTTGAGATATTCTTAAGAAGTTCTGAAAATATTATCTTAAGACCCCCCCCCCCCCCCCTATTGGAATAGTCCCCTAAGGCTGTCCAATATGTAGATGAGTTTGTGGTTTGTGTCTTCATTGGAACAGACTTAGAGACATTTTGCATCACTTGCTCACCAATGGATCCTCTGCAGTGAATGGGTGCCGTTAGAGTAAGAGTCCAAACAGCTGATAAAAACATCACAAAAGTCTTGTGCAATGAAAAGCTGCGTGTTTGTAAGAAACAAATCTATTATTAAGACATGTTAAACTTCAAACTATTGCTTTTGGCTAAAATATGTTTTCATTATCCATATTATTGCTCTCTCTTGTTAAAAATAAATAAGTACGTCTCATCTGATTGAGGGGGGAAATATGCACAAGTCAACACTGTTTACAAACAAAAACAGTCCAAAACGGTTCTAAACAAATATGTCGGTGGATTTTGATGTGAGAGGACAACAGGGAAGTGTGATTATGGACACACTGATTATGGATTATCATTATGGATTATGGACACATATTTTTTCAGAAGTTAAATAAATAATAAATAATTTATTACAAACAGTTGTTCACTTCACAAGATGTTAATTAAAGGACTGGAGTTTTGTTGATAACTTTTTAATTATTGTGATTATTTTATCAAATTATTACCACTGATTTGCACACAAGATAGTGACACATAGAATATATGCAGGCATCCTAATGGACATGTTACACAAACATTGGATTCCGACTTGCTTTATTCCCTTCTACCTCTGGATACTGCCTAAGAACACAACATTTTTTCAGGTTTCCAACACAGCAATGCACATACAAAAGGTAATAATCGCTTGGAAGAACTCAGAATTCCATCTCTTCTGTGCGGTAACACAGGAACCAGTACACCACATTGAGGAAATGAAGCAAAAAGAGATCCATCTGCTCGGTTTCCGGTTTGGCGCTGACGCTTGTTTTGAATTGAATCTCCATCAAGCAAATTCTTTATCGTCTATTTTCTATCTTAAATTCAGATTTTATACACAATAATTTTTGTTTCTATATCGTGTGAATATATCCCGATCGCATTCTGCAACGAGAATAATCAGAGCGGCTTGTTATCGCAAGTTTTATTTTGATTTTGAGTCCGCTATTAGCTTATAGCCCGTTAGCAAAGCCAGCGCGGGTGCCAGCTAACGCAGCTAATACCCCTTTTCACACACACACATTTAACATTGTTTCATTGTTACTTGCTTTAATGGTGGACTTGTGTCTACCTTTGTGTTCAGGTGAGGACACGTTCGAGCTGCATTCGGTGCAGCTGGAGCTGGAGGCCGTGGAGAGACGGATCGATGAGCTGCTTGGGAAGCGGCCCAGCTGAGGGAACGGAAAGCAACGCTGGAAACCTCTACTCCGTGTGTTTCTCTGCACAGGCCCCGTGCACCCGGGACACGGTCAACACAGATGGCCTTCACTCCGGCGCCGGGAAACTACGGACCCTGGGTGCAGCAGTGGAAGACGCGATCCAGGCCCCGGTCGACGACTTCTCCCCCTCCGGTCTTCGCATCTCATCCCGGAACCGCTTCGCCCCTCTCTGCGAGACTGAACGTGACGCTGTGGTCATCGGAGACTCAATCGTCCGGCATGTCCGTGCAACGATAGCTGAAGGTAAAGTGCACACTCATTGTCTCCCTGGTGCTCGTGTTCTTGATGTTTCTGTGCAGATACCCGCGATCCTGAAGGATGACGAGAGCGTTGCAGCTGTTGTGATTCACGCGGGGACTAACGACACCAGGCTGCGGCAGACGGAGACACTGAAGAGGGACTTCAGGAGCCTGATCGAGACGGTACGCAGCACATCGCCCGCGGCGACAATCATCGTGTCAGGACCTCTTCCCATGTATCGACGAGGACACGAAAGGTTCAGTAGACTGTTTGCTTTAAATGAATGGTTGTTGTCATGGTGTAAAGAGCAGAAAATTCTCTTTGTTAATAATTGGAATCTTTTCTGGGAGCGTCCTAGGCTATTTCGTGCTGATGGCCTGCACCCCAGCAGAGTCGGTGCGGAACTCCTGTCGGACAACATCACCAGAACGCTACGCTCTATCTGACTAGTAAGCCAATTCTCAAATAACAACTATGATGGCTTTTGTTCTACCCACTTAAATGGTAAAGGTACTTGCATTGTCCAATCTATACAGACTGTGTCTGTTTCCCGAATAGTGAGATCAAAATATAAATTTAATGCAGGATCTAGAACAAATCTGATCGTGATTAAACCAGAAAAATGAAAAATAAATGAACACAAACAATTTGTAAAACTTGGGCTCCTAAATATCCGGTCACTCACACCGAAAGCAGTTATTGTAAATTAAATAATCACAGATAATAGTTTTGATGTACTCTGTCTGACTGAAACCTGGCTTAAAACAATGATTATTTTGGTCTAAATTAATCTACTCCACCAAGCTACTGTTATAAGCACGAGCCTCGTCAGACTGGTCGTGGCGGCGGTGTCGCAACAATATATAGTGATATTCTCAATGTTACTCAGAAAACAGGATACAGGTTTAACTCATTCGAAATACTTATGCTCAATGTTAAACTGTCAGATTAACAAAATAAATCTGTCCTATCTCTTGCTCTGGCTACTGTGTATAGACCGCCAGGGCCATATACAGATTTTCTAAAATAATTTGCAGATTTCCTCTCAGACCTATTGGTTAATGTTGATAAAGCACTAATTGTTGGAGATTTTAACATTCACGTTGAAATACAAATGATGCGTTAGACTTGCGTTACTGACCTAATAAACTCTTTTGTGTCAAGCAAAATGTCACTGGCCGACACATCGTTTTAATCATACGCTAGATTTAATAATATCGCACGGAATTGATATTACTGATATAGATATCGTACCTCAAAGTGATGATGTTACTGACCATTTCCTTGTATCGTGCATGCTGCATATTACTGATATTAACTATATGGCTCCGCGTTATCGTCCAGGCAGAATTATTGTTCCAGCCACTAAAGACAGATTCACCAATAACCAATTTATCTCAACTGCTCTGTGTACCCATAAATACAGATGAACTAGACACAATTACTAGCAACATGGGAACTATCTTCTCTAATACGTTAGAAACTGTTGCCCCCATCAAATTAAAAAAGGTTAGAGAAAAAAGTGCTGCCGCCATGGTACAACAGTTATACCCATTCTCTCAAGAAAGAAACTCGTATTGTTGAGCGCAAATGGAGAAAAACTAACTTGGAAGTCTTTAGAATTGCGTGGAAAAACAGTATGTTCAGCTATAGACAGGCTCTAAAAACTCAAGAACCGAGTATATCCGCAAACTCATAGATAATCACCAAAACAATCCAAGTTTTTATTTAGCACAGTGGCTAGATTAACAAATAAACAGATGTCACCCGATCTAAATATTCCCTCACAGTTTAATAGTAATGACTTTATGAATTTCTTTACTGAAAAAATAGATAATATCAGAAATACAATAACAAATGTAGATTATACAGCGTCTAGTGCTTCAGCTTCATTCATCGCACCCAAAGAAAAACTGCATTACTTTACAACTATAGGACAGGATGAGCTAAATAAACTTATCACTGCATCTAAACCAACAACATGTTTATTAGATCCTGTACCCACTAAACTATTGAAAGAGTTGTTACCTGTAGCAGAAGAACCGCTTCTCAATATTATTAACTCCTCGTTATCTTTAGGTCACGTCCCAAACCATTTAAGCTGGCAGTTATTAAGCCTCTTATTAAGAACCAAAATTAGATCCTTGTGAACTGGCAAATTACAGGCCCATCTCAAATCTTCCGTTTATGTCGAAAATATTAGAAAAAGTAGTGTCTGCTCAATTGCTCTCCTTTTTGCTCAAAAATTATATCTATGAAGAATTTCAGTCAGGTTTCAGGCCCCGCCATAGCACAGAAACTGCACTTGTTAAAATTACAAATGACTTACTTCTTGCGTCAGACCAAGGCTGCATCTCGCTGCTAGTTTTACTTGATCTTAGTGCTGCGTTCGACACTATAGATCATGACATACTGATAGATCGATTACAAAACTATACAGGTATTCAAGGCAGGCTCTAAGATGGTTTAGATCCTACCTGTCCGATCGCTACCACTTTGTTATTTAAACGGAGTCATCTCAATTAACACCAGTAAAGTATGGAGTACCACAAGGATCTGTCCTAGGTCCTCTGTTATTTTCATTATATATGTTGCCCCTTGGTAATATTGTTAGAAAATACGGGATTAGTTCCCATTGTTATGCTGATGACACTCAACTATATATCTCAACAAAACCAGATGAAACCTCTAAATTATTAACATCCCGTGGTAGCTAGGAATTACACAAGCTTCAGTCTGGATCCAACCCTTAAACGATCTGAGATGACCGAACACCTGAGAAGAGATGATGACAACCCCTCGAGGACCTCAGAGGAAGCCATCCATCAGCGATTATACTGACTTAACCAAAGTCTGCCATAAATGGAGGATCAGCACCTAAAGACAACCTCTACAGCCCTGAACGTCACCGGAGTCTAGGACACATAGATGAGCCCCAGAGACAGATCTCCAGTGACGAACTCGTCACCTAGACATCCATCGGGTAAAGACCACTGGAACCAGTGGACTTGCTTACACTCTGACTTTGCTGCAGTTGGAACAAACTACTGGTTTGTCTGGCCAGAGGGGAACTGGCCCCCCGACTAAGCCTGGTTTCTCCCAAGGTTTTTTTTCTCCATTCTGTCACCGATGGAGTTTTCGTTTTGCCGCTGTCGCCTCTGGCTTGCTTAGTTGGGGAATCTTCATTTCCAGCAATATCATCGACTTGATTGCACAAATATTATTTAAACTGAACTGAGCTGGACAATGCCATCACTAAATTCTATAATGAAATGTATTCAGCTGAAAATTGAGTGTTAAATCCTATCATTTTACATTATTGACACAACTTGCCTATTTTGATACTGTGCAGTGCTTTGTTACAATTTGTATTGTTAAAGGCGCTATATAAATAAAGGTGACTTGACTGGCTGAGCACAGTTGGGAATCTTTTACACACCAAAACATTGGATCCATAAATATGTATGGAGTGGGTGGAGATGGTAGGTGTCCACTGAAAAACATGCAATTCCAAATAGAAACCTCAGGTGTGGGAAGCTCAGTGGAATCATAAATGATGTCTCTCATCTCTCTTTCATTTATCATGGCTTTCATGGCTGCGTGTGTGGCGAGACCTGGCAGCGGGCCGCAATCATTAATCGAACACATGGTGTGTGCAGCACAGGTGTGCTGTACTGGTTTTCAGAAAACAATAAGACATTTGCTTCAATCTATGAATCACCACAATCATCTAGTTACTCTGGTTTCACAAACCATATCATCACTGACATCTCTATAGCGCTGTATTCTACTGTACGTATCTTATTTGCATGTGAGTTACACTCATTTTTATCACGGATATCATGCAACCTCTTCAACCTTCCCAAAGCACAGTGGTTGCATGGTTCTGAAATAAATCTAAGCTATGTGGAATCTGATTTTACCACAGTAATTACGTCTCCCATTGTGCATTCATTTGGAGGACAAACTCTGGGGACGGGGGAGATGAAACAAACTGAAATTCCACCTTGAATACTTTTCACTTTTAAAAGTAGCTCATGACCGTTTATTTTGCTGAGAGATTAAGTGGAGGAAAGATGATGAAGGAGAATGTCAAACTTGA
Source organism: Ptychobarbus kaznakovi (assembly GCA_027422405.1). Classification (NCBI taxonomy): domain Eukaryota; kingdom Metazoa; phylum Chordata; class Actinopteri; order Cypriniformes; family Cyprinidae; genus Ptychobarbus; species Ptychobarbus kaznakovi. The sequence continues at coordinate 18,610,270 of CM049814.1, forward strand.
CTTTACATTCCTGAAAATAATATGTGTGGTTATTGCTTAAAATGTTGTGGATGGCTGTCAAAACATTACAATGTGTTTGCTAAGGTGTTCTGTTTGTTTGTGCGTTGCAAGGTGGTTGCTAGGGTGTTCTGGGTATTTGCTTACTGGCCAAAATTAAAAGAGCCAAAGTGTCTATAATATGTTGGTTGCTTGATGTAGCTTAATTCCCTCTTCTTAACACAATATATTGCTACTATATTGGCCAATAATGTACTTTTTAAAATTAATTATTTTATGAATTAATTTTGCTATGCTATAAATAAAGGTTAGACTTTATTTTAAGGTGTCCTTGTTACAGTGTAATTATACATCTATGTACTGAGTAATATTAAGTAACTACATATACTTACTGTATGGTTAGGGTTAGGATTAGGGTTCAGCTACTTGCATGTAAGTATGCATAATTATTTGTTATTATAATAGTGAGTAGAAGGTACATGTAATATGTGTAACAAGGACACCTTAAAATAAAGTGTTACCTAAATTTTAGTTTTATTTATTTTCATATATTCACCGAAAAATAAGAATTTGCTGCAAATTACTCACCCTCAGACCATCCAAGATGTAGATGAGTTTGTTTCTTCATCAGAACAGATTTGGGAAAATTTAGCGTTATGTCACATTCTCATCAGTGTATACTCTGCAGTGAATGGGTGCCGTCAGAATAACACCGCTTTTCACTTCACAAGATGCTAATTGATGTACTGTGAGATGTGTGGATTACTGTGGTATTACTCGTCTACATCTCGAATAGCTTAACAGCAAGTTCATTTATAGCTATTATTTTTCAACTATTCATATAATAACATATTCTTAATTAGTTTTCAAAACAATTATCCTTTTTTTTTTACTATTCACAATCTTATGATGCCTCAATACACGTGTAGCTTTTAAAATAACTGATTTTTTTATGTATTCAGTCAAAATAGTATGATTTAATTTAAATGTTTAATATTGAATAATATTATAGTTATGGGAATATTTGGAATAGTTAGGGGTTTGTTCAATCTCAAACTCAAAATGAGCAATAGTCTTTTCCAGTAAATTATTTCACATATTAGACAATTATCATCAATCAATACACCCTGACAGTTCTTTATCAAATAATGTGCCTTTATGTAAGCCGTACAATATTTCAGTCTGGAAAGCATTCCTGGCAATTTCTGTTTTCATAAACAACATATGTTCAATTTAATATATTTTGCAGCTTGGCTATTCTTGTTAGTTGCACATTTTAGACTGTCTAAATGTTGATGAATATGTATGAATACACTTTTTGGTTTTATTTTATTTTTTGTATTTTTTTAACCCTAAATAGAAGCAGTGTTTCTCTCTCATAAGAAAATCACGTGGCCAAAAGAAAGAGCGTGTTGACCTTCTTTTGTGTATAAAGAAAGGGTCCATTCATCAAAGGGATTTTCAGAACATTGCCCACTCCCCAAGTCTGCCAGTACTGCCTTTATGATGAACGCACTGTTCTGGGAACAGTAATTTATCCTAAAACCTCAGATGATAGACAGCAATTAGACAAACCTTGGTTTGTCCTTCAAGATCTCTCTGCTTTTAGGCATTTCTCTAATTGCGGATGTTCTGGTAAACACTTGACAAATAGATTTTTGTTCATTACAAAAACAATCCAAAGTAAAAATCTGCAGACGGAGGACATACTTTATCTTTGATGATCCATTAAGTGTCGGCCCATAATCACACTACATTTGATTCTCACCTCTAGGAATAAAGAAGCCTGTAGTTAAAATGTTACCTTGCTTTATGAATCTGTTTATACACTCCTGTGACCATAATTGACTAGTTTCTCATTTGTATTCTGTCAGGCAAATGAGAGCATTTGGGTTTTCCACTTATCATAGTTCATTAGTTTGATTTTACATCCTCTTTGAGCAGGACACAGTAAATATGCGGGATGTCAGGCTGAATTGTTGTGCGCTTTAGGCAGGCCTCGATTCAAATGATGGCCTCCACTCAAAACGACTTGAAATGGTATGCTTGAAAGGATGATGAACCCAACAATAGATTTCTATAATAGATTTCTCTCGTTTCTAAATCCTTTCATCCTCAGGCAGTTCAGCAGAAATTGTCAGATAAATTCAGTGTCTTGGATTCCAATGGCCATACTTGACTTCTTTTCTAAACAAATATCTAAAGACTTGTACAAGTAAGTGTAACCAGTCTTTTCCAAAGTAGTGAAAAAGTTAGCAAACCAAAATACACTGTACTACAAAAACCTTTCAGTGATGCTCGTTGTATCTCAATAAGCCAATAGTCAGGTTCTGAATGTAATAATCCCATACATTTTCGACATTTGTTGACAGTTGATGGTAACCATTGACTTACATAGTCGGGGAAAAAATGCCATGGAAGTCAATGGCTACCAACAATTGTTTGGTTACCAGTATTCCACAAAATATATTCTATTGTGTTCAGCAGAATAAAGAAACTCATACATGTTTGGAACTACTTGAGAGTGGATAAAGGATGACACAATTTTCATTTTTGGGTGAACTATACCTTTAATGCTTTTGAAAGGCTCACCAAGGTTGCATTTGTTTGCTACAAAATACAGTAAAGATAGTCAAATATTATTAAAATAAAAACATAATCTGTTATTTATAATCTATTGTTAATTATGCAATTCTGAAGTTTGAGCAGCAATTACTCCAGTCCTTAGTGTCACATGATTCTTCAGACATCAATCTAATATGCTCAATAATTTTTATTTTTTTATTATTATTATAAGTGTTGAAAACAATTCACAATGCTTTTGTGAATAAAGTGAAAGTGAAATGACATACGGCCAAGTATGGTGACCCATACTCGGAATTTGAGCTCTGCTTTTAACCCATCCAAAGTGCACACACACAGCAGTGAACATACACCCGGAGCAGTGGGCAGCCATTTATGCTGCAGCGCCCGGGGAGCAGTTGGGGTTTCAGTGCCTTGCTAAAAGACACCTAAGTCGTGGTATTGAGGGTGAAGAGAGTGCTGTACATTCACTCCACCCACAATTCATGCCAGACCTGAGATTCGAACTCGAAACCTTGGATCACGAGTCCGACTCTCTAACCATTAGGCCACGACTTCCCCATATATATTAATGGAAACCGTGATACATTTATTTGTTTCCCCCAGGATTCTTTGATTAAGGTTATGATGTTGTGCTTTGTCTAAGAAGTAGTTTAATTCATGGCTTGCTTTTTTTTTTTTTTTTTTTTGCTTATGAAGAAAATGAATGGGAAAAATATTCCTGGAGCCAAGTGAGCAGTCACTCTTGCACTCTATTGAGTTTCAGTCGAAGATGTACCTCTCTGTAACCATTAATTGACACTGATTTTGGATGGAAGACAATCACATTCATATTCCATGCATTAATATGCTAGCAACGCTAGGGGGGATACAAAGTTCCGCAAGACCTTATTGAATCAGGCCTTTTCTTTTCTAAACAGTCTCAGGAGAGCAGGAAGCAGAAAAAGCTAATTGGATCTTCTCCTCGCTGGGAGGTCATGCATCCGTACGCATCAGGCCTAAATTGCAATTCCGAAAAAAGAGGCCACTTTGTAGAACTCCGATCCCCTGAGCAATGAGTACAGTCAAATACAGCCATAGAATAATTTCCCTGTCCTGACCTCAACTCACCAGCAACAATTACCGTCCCATTGACTTGCAAAGCAGAGTTTGTGTGCTCTCCCTTTGGGTGCCAGTTAATTATGGTGCATACAGGAGGACTAAAGACTGATGGTGAGGCGCTGAAGTTATTATCCTGACTGGATTTATATTCAGGCAGGAAATTATTTATAATATTTCCCACCTAAAAGAACTAGCATCATATTATTGCCTCTTATGTGTAGGATAGATGCATTTTAAATGACAAAAAGTAGAAATTCAAATGAAGTTGACATCATTAGTTTAATTATTATCACAGGCTCTAGACTCTCCAGACTGAAAGAGGAGATGTTCATTCATATTATAATTTCCTGAAGTATTACTCTATTAGCAAACCTCATGGGAAAAAAAATAGGAATTGGTTAAATAACATATTTGTTTGAATTTACGCTTCCCTTGCATATCTAAGAGACAAGTTTTAATTTCTCTATGTTTTTCTATGTTTGTCTGCACATGCCGTTGTTAAAATGGTATTGGGTTACATGCGTTTTGACTGGCTGGGGATTCTGTTTGGCCTGGTGGTTTGTGGGGGAACAGATGTGCTGATGCAGCCACTTTGTTTCTCGTTGGACTGATTAATAGCCTACCTGGTCTCATGGCATTTACGTACCTGGATTCACCTTTTAGCAAGACACAAAATATGTACCAATAACTACATATTACTGCAGTTTAAAGAAACAAACACTAGAGGCAGTAAAACTCTGACACCTTTGACTCCTTTTCACACAAATTTACAGAGTTTTGATTATTAAAGCGTAATTTTTGCACAATTACTTGAAGAATAACATGTTACGACTTCAAAACAATATTAATATGCTGGGGGATGTGAAAACTTATGCTTTTGAACGTTAGCATCACACATATCCAGCCTCGTATCTATGGATATTCATAGACAGTAGGTTTGTTCGGTAGTTCATGGAGTACGGAGACATACTTAGGAATCGAGTTCCGGTTCGAATCCCGTGTAATCACTGTTCAACAAAGCAGTTCAAATCTGCATGTAAGGAAGTTGAAATGGCACGGTTGCATCAACAAATACGTTTTTATATCAGTTTTGCATTTGTTAACACTATAGGGTAGGTTTAGGTTTAGGGACAGACCCCGGATATTTTAATTCTGAACCACCACAATACGTTTCTGTAGCTACGTAATAAAAAAACACAGCAATATATACCTATATCTACGTAATAAAAACGTGCCAGGGTTTACGTATTTAACCTGTGTTTTACTGCCACTCTGTGGACATTTCTCTTTGAATCTGTGGCGAAACATACATGAAACAGTGTCGCACAGAAAGTGCACAGAGGTACGTATTTTTATGAGACCAGGTTGTTAATAGCACAAAGCTCCAAATCCTCAGAGGGGACGCTGAGACACTCTGAAACAATTCAAGATGAGAAGGTCCCCCAATTACCTTCAATAATGTCAACTGCATGGGTGATGGACAGTACCATCCTATCGCAGGCCTGGTTTTTATTAGCTGAAGGTGAA